>JAXBDA010002586.1:0-41281 GCA_036023075.1 Gaultheria prostrata | reverse complement strand
TACATAAGCCTTATGTAAGGGATTTGTCGTTCGAGATTGAATTTCAATGATCCGAGACAATCCGAACCGTTAGATGTGTTTAAAACATGTTTTTAAGGTCCAACGCGAGGATTCGTAAAAAAACAAATACCCGGTAGGGCTTGATCCAATCAGTTTTTGAAAAAACGCTATGTATAACGTTTTTATCGAAAAATGCTTGGATCAAGCCCTTTCGGGTATTTTTTTTTACAAATCCTCGCGGTAGACCTTAAAAACATATTCTAAACGCATTTAACGGTTCGGATTGTCGAAATTCAATCTCGAACGAAAAATCCCTTACATAAGCTATGTAAGGGAGCCCCTATAGGATCTTCTTCCTACATATATATATATGCAGATCTATGTATATACACGCATATATATACTGTAGAGATTGAGGGAGAGAGATAGACTTACAAAACGACGTCAAGGATGACGACGAACGGCGAAGGACTGGCGAACGAGTAACGACGAACGGCGAAGGATCGGTTTCGACGAACGGCGAAGGACGATAGCCATGATCGATGCTATTGGTAGAGTAGAGACTAGAGAGAGAGGAGGAGAGGCACACTCGGCCACTCGCCGTTCCTAGATCACTTGAGACTTGAGAGAGAGATTCAGAGATGAGAGGGAGGGCGGCGGGGATGGGTTTCTGCGTTTCTGTTCTCAGAGACTTAGACTTAGGGAGTGGGGAATGTTTAGTATATAATATATATATCCAGTAACTTACAAGTATGCAATAAATATAATAATGATCCTTGCAATACACAACCAGTCGGTTAGCCGAGTGGCCAAGGTGCTTGCCTTATACACGTGAGGTCTTGGGTTCAATCCCTGGCCCTTTCATTTTTCAAGGTATATTTAAGTATACCGGTTCGGTTCGGTTCACGTTAAAAATTTCTTGAACCGAGAACCGAACCGGTTAATAAAATTCTCATGTCTTAGGAACCGAACCGGCCATAGAAAAAAACCGAAAACAAAACTCGGTTCGGTCTGGTTCTACAATTCGGTTCGGTTCTCTGGTTTTTTTGTTCACCCCTACAAGCAACTATGGAAAAATTGTTAGATTCTTCTGCAACTTCTCAAATAGATAGCAAAGATGACATGGAAGAAGTTGGCCAAGAAAGTCCAACGACTGAAGAAGGTGATGTTTTGTTGGGAAAAAACTCAGAAGGCAGTGAAACCCAGGAAGCCCAAGAAGTCGTCCTTGAAATTCTAACGCAGGAAAAGATTCTTGAAAATGGCGATGCACTTTAATTTTCATATTCTATTGCCTCTCCACCAAATCAATTGTGGTCAATGTAGAAAGATACAATTTTACTAAAGTTGATGATTTATATTGCTCATTTAACCTAGAGGTGTTGAATGGGCCGGGTTGGGCTGGCACGGCATGTACACTAAGGTGGGCCGGGCTGGACTATTGTTACGGCACGGCACGACACAACATGGGCAGTAAGCACGGGGCACGGCACAAGCACGACATGGTCATGAACGTAATTGTTTTATTTTTTAAAAAAATTACTAGTAAGTTGTATCAGTCCAACAGGGTCTGCATGCACTTATTACTTGGTAAACCCTCCACAATTTCAAGTTCCAGGTTAGAATGAGATCCCCAAATTGCCCTCTCTCTACACTTTCCAGTATCTCTCTCCTTCCTATCTCGATTCTCGATCTCCTCAGATATCAGTGGATCTAATTGTAACAAGTATATTAACGGCTACTTACCCTATGTTTGCTGTGTATAAATCTCTCATTCAGCATCTATTTTTTTGCCCATAAGTTTCTCTCTTCTCTACATCTAACAATCTCTTAAGTCAAATCTCTCCATAAAATTTCTCACATCATACAGTTTATAGAATATTCCAGTTGTCCGTGGCTGGTTCAGATCTCACTCCTAACGGATGTAATTGTGAGTGACTTCTCTTCTTTCTCTAGTTTTTACTTTATAGTTAAATTTCATATATTGTTTTTTACCTTTTTTACAAGATACTACTTTTGGTTTTGTTATAGGTTTTTTTTGTTTAAGTTAGGATCAGTTGAAGCCATGGTAGGAGTTTTAGTAAGTTCTATTGTTTATGATATTGATTTATTTGAGTTTATTATTTGGAGTTTGTTAGGAATCCTTTATTAGGCCACAACTTATTCCAATTTCAAAGAAACTATCAATCTTCCTAAAAATTCAGTCTTTTACGGTGTCCATATTGAGTGGGCCGTTTACTTTTTAATTTGTAACATTGTTGTTTGTTTCATTTTTCTTTTCAAATCATAATAGAAAGTACTCATTCCTGTCTCTATTTTTTTCTCTTCAATTTGTTACAGGAAATGGACACTAGGCAAGTTGACATTGAAGATTTTACAAGAATCAAGGAATTTAAACAAAAAAAATGTAGTTGGACCTATGACCGTATGTAAAGTATGTAAGCAGGACTACAACTGCAATTCCAATAGTGGCACAGGCCATCTTGAGAGACATTGGTGGAAAAACATGAAGGTGTAGGTGAGGCAAATGGTGTTGGTGGGGCAAATGATGCTACACAAAGCCAACTTAGTCTTAGTGGAAGTAATTTGTCCACTTTCACGTACTCTCAACCATTATGGCTCAATACGTTGCCACGGCAGAACAACCCTTTACCTTTTGTGAAGATATTAGACTTGAACATTTTGTGAAAAATTATATTAATCCTGCTTTCTAAAGTTCCTAGAAATATGGCTAGAAGTGATTAGATACATATTCTGCTTTTTGTGAAAAATTATATTAATCCTGCTTTTTCCAAATTTGGATACACATCCACGAATCCTCTTTTTTCCATGGTTGAGGTGTCTGACACTTGGATGTACACCCGTATCCGATTCATGTACCTGTGTCCATGCAACATAGCTCACCGGTCTGGTTTTTGAAACATTGCTCCAAAGCACAATGTAAAGAAGGATTCTTGAGAGTTCAAATATCTGTATTCACTTGAGAAACCTTACCAGATCCATTGAGTCACTATCCAGAAATTCAAATGCAGATAGGATTTCACCGAGCTTTCTTTTGGCTTCTAATAGTAGATTCTGACAAAGAAGAAAAAGAAAGCACTATAAGCTAAAAAGCACAACATTAGGATACAGGAAGAAGCTATAATGACATTGCAGATCAAGCTCATAGTTGAACATGACATTAACTTTGCTGAAACTGAAATGATTTGTAGAATAGGACACACTTCTTTGTTGAGGCAATTCATAATGGTGCAGCAATCTGTAGCCAGCACTGACAGTGAGGATGAATGAAGTGTGTTTATCATGAGCCTTTTAAGTGTTTGCATTACCATATATTTATTCCATGCACATTCCTGATCACTGATCAGACCTCATATTACCATGCGGTACTTCCACCTAAGAGACATGCCTTGCCTAGTTAGAAATGAAGAGTTAAAAATCGTTTCAGACCAATAGAAAGTGATCTTACCTGGCAGCTAACATAATCTTTACAAGCAAGGAAAGCCAGATTCACTGAAGACAGCTTCGGAGGTGCAAGTATGGATACCTTAGATATAATCCCCAATGAACCTTCACTTCCTAATCCAACGTAATTGCATGGACATTGGACAAAATATTGCAGAAATTATAACTTCACGTGGTTTTACTATATTCAGCAATAAAAATAAAAACCCTTGATTTCAATTTTAAAATATCAGATTGAATCACAAAATAATGATGAAACGTTTAGGGTTTTACCTATAAACAAGTGCTTCAAGTCATACCCAGTGTTATCTTTGCGTAGCGTTCCAAGCATGTCAAGCACAGTACCATTCGCTAAAACAGCTTCAAGACCTGGCAGAGTGTCCTATAATATGCTTGAAATGAAATACATGTGTAATGAAGAAACTTTACTGCCTATCAGCAACTCAACTTGATATTTAGGAATTAGCAGCAGAACTTGGATATAGCAACAGATGAAATAGCTTGTGAGAGTGCCTACTCCGTAAGTTTCTTTCTTTCACAACTAAGAGAAGTACCAAAGGTGACACAACCAAACAGCATCAGATATTGCACTAAACTCAAGCAAAAACACACATCCCCCCAAAAGGGAAAAGTAGAACAGCAATGCACAGGATATGGGTAAGCAACTAAGCATAAGGCTGCTGCTCCGTCTCAAATATACTGCCAATATAGTGCCCAATACACACGTGAATTGTTATTTCTGTAGCAAGATAACAAACTTTGGAAGCAATAATTTGATTTACGGAACAAAATGAAACGAACCAATGGTCGTCATTAAGAATTGTTCAATTTAGCTCTTGTTCTGAAATTACCATCTCTTTGACAGATGAATCCTATGATATGAATTCAACTCACTTTGGCATTTGAAATTAAATCACCATCTCTAAGCCTGAATGAACCTAACTTTTCCTACACTTTTTTCTGTTCATGCACACGAGCCAAACCATCCTACATGTCTTGATATGACCTAAGAGTGCTAGAGTTCTAGACTTTGAGTGGTCCAAATTTCAAACCATATTGCTAGTGATATAAAATGTTCAAAGCCACAAACTGAAATATCACCACGTGCGTAAAATCCATGGAACTTCGAAAATGTGACGTTTTTGGCGACATTGTAGAAAATGCCTTACATGGGTAATTATGATCTTTGTTGTTCTGAAAACTGTTGCCGTCTCAGAAAATGTAACACAGACTCAGAGAGAAAAACAAAGAGACTTTGCGCACATTGATTTCCTAGCAACGTAGAATCATTTGCAGTCCAAGACTTCAATGAGACTTCTTTTTTTTTTTTTTATAAGACGCTTTGATGAGACTTCATATAAGCAAAGTTTTGCAGACTCCACATGTTTCAATTAGCAACAGCAATTCCCCTACGTTGGAAACGCCACAAATGGAAAACAAAATGTTCAATTCTCTCTGTTTCTTGCTGAGTGATAAAAGGAAATGGAAGCTCTCAATTTTTTATATCTGCAAGCCACAAAACTCAACCAAAATTCAGAATCCTCCTGTTGTGAGTTGAAAATGTTTTAATAAAACGAACCTTCTGTTTTCTGCAAAGACTGTTCGTAGATAGTTGTTGTTGGGAGAGGGGTTAGAGAGAAAAAGGGAGTAGAAAGTGGACTGCTGGAGGGTACAAAAGAGAGAACAGTACCATCTTTTTGGGTGGTGTAGGATGTAATTGGAGGTCCAGCCCAGAGCACTGTTTAATTAAGTGACGAAGCTACTGTTCAGTTAAAGGCCCATAGTACAGTTCATGGGCACTCTCACTTTATTTATAGGAGGCCAGAGCACTGTTTAATTAAGTGATGAAGCTACTGTTTAGTTAAAGGCCCATAGTACAGTTCATGGGAACTCCCACTTTATATATAGGAGGATTAATTAACTCAGTGCATGCATGTGGCCTATAATCTCATACACTAATAAAAGTGACTATTGCATGAACACTAAAATAAAAAGATTCTGGATACGAATGAAATTACAACGAATGCACAAGAAGGAAAACAGCCCTCACCAAGTACATTCCCATGAAGTGATCCGTAGCGGACAAAGCGCAAACCACCAGCATTAGTAGAGACATTACCACCAATTTGGCAGCTTCCTTTTGCCCCCAAGTCTAGGGGCATAACAAATCTGAATGGTAGTGTTATTAGTTGCAATATCTAGAATTGAATTTCCATATTACTCTCCAGCACAATGAAAACTGGAAGCAGCATAAGAATGGATTTACCGTTGAGTTGTTTTTTTTTTTTTTTTTTTTTCGAGGATAAATTTAGCACTAGATGTCGTTTGGGGAGATGACTCTTCAACACGACTGAAAAGGCACAAATTCTTTTACTTTAGACATCCCTTCCTTAGAATCCACTGATTACCCGTAAGGGCTTCATGAACCTTGAATTTTAAAACCTATGATTTCTACATTTCTTCATTCAAGAGTGCCCAAAAACTATGTAAAGAGTATCTTTCCTGGGGAAAATCCTAATGTCTTTGTCAAAACATCCTCCTCCCCTGTTTCCGACAATTTCATATGGACAATCAATCGTCGTCTAGGGAGACAAAGGAATACACAATGGTGATGGGGTACATCACCATTAGCCAAACTCGTCATCTTCAATCACAGTATTAAGAGAGAGGGAGAGTGTTCGATTAGACAGACATACATACATATAAATATTTATATATGTATGGAGAGAGAGAGAGAGAGAGAGAGAGAGAGAGAGTTTGTCCATTTGGTGATGCAATCACACTCATAATTGCGAGGCATGACAAACACAACAGAGTCTCTGCAAGTTTACTACACACCAACAAGCGGCCCTTATCTCCCACGAAAGTAATATTGATGCAGCAATTGCAAGGTATGTCCATTGGGCTATGCACTGTTTCCGTGAATTGTGAGATTTTAATTCCAAAATCAGCATTTGAAGATATTTTTGTTTTGTTGTAGAAAGGTATTTTAGGAAGTATTGTTTTTTTTTTTTTTAGTTTGAATACCTACAAATATGAGCGTTGCTTCCTCAGTTGTTATCACTTTTGGAACTTGAGTTAATCAAATCGCTTCCTTTCTTGCCTCAAATTTCTTTACTTCGAGAAGCAAAGTTTGTTTCAAATGCTCTAACCATGTGTAGCTCTACTTCTTGATCTCTAAATGAGAGATCAGTCTTCCAGGAAAAAGAACTACTGATATTTGCATCATATCTATTTTCTTCCCTGCTTTAAAAGTAGATTTTAATGAGATTACGAGCTTTAACTTGTGTACACTCTCATGGGGTTATTCCTTTCCTAGATTTTTAAATTTTATTGATTGGCCACTTTCAATCTTGGTTTATGGCATACAAGTGTCGTTGGAACTTACCCAAGTTTTATTTTCAATATTGTGAAAATGGTGGGGAATTGTTGGAACATTTCGAAAATATTTAATGGATATTAAATGGTATTATTGGTGAATGGTTTTAATCCAAAAGGCATGTCTATTCAGGTTAAATGAATAGACATGATTATTAGATTTTAGTGCAAAGGGTGTGTCTATTATGGTTAAATGAATAGACATTGCTATATTAAAAGGTGCGACTATTCGAGATAAATGAATAGACGCGACCATTGGATTTAAATGGTTTAAACCAAATGGTGTATCTATTCCGGATAAATGAATAGACATGACTATTGGATTTAAATGGTGTGACCGTTGGGTTTAATTAAATAGGTATAACTATTCGTGAACGGTAACAATGGTTTGAATGTAAAGAGGTGAATAGTCACAAGTCCATGCCTATATATCGCCAATTTCCAAGACAGAAAAAATGATTATGATTCTAGTTGTTGTTTCCCTCTAGAATTATCTCTTACACATTTTTTGCACGCTCGTAAAATCCAGAGGTGTTCTGGTTATTCTTCGTCTGTGTATGATGCATTTGAACAAACAGTCAATCGGGACTGGGCTTCATTGTATCTTGGAGTTGAATTCGCTAGTAACCCGGTGCACACCAAATTCACTCGAATTGGTGGGGTGAATATCGTCTTAAGGAAAATGACTTTGTAACGCGCCTTGAAGCAACCATTGATTCACTCCATTATCATCCACTTCCATCGTGTATACGATTTTTGCACCAACAAGTGTAGATGCTTGAACCTTCAAATGGAAGCACTTATGCTTATGCACTCCAAGTGAAACAAATCTTCTCGACAATAATAACCACGAAATTTATTCTTGAATCTTGACACAATATAAGCATTTTTGTCATTAGCCCCAAACTATTGAGCAAAAATTGCAACCTACATCGTGCATGTTTCTAAGGTCTTTATCTTCTCCCATAAGCCAATTGAGTACGGGAGACACTATAAATTTAAAGAGCTCATCTAAGATGATAATTGAAAATAGAGAATGGTTAATGGTCACCTAAAGCAATAACATAACATCAAACAGTAAACAAACAAAAGGAAAGGGTTGCACATCCTTTCTCAACAACAAAGAAGGGGATGAGGAACGCAATCAAACAGGCCTAAAATTCTAAGAGGCACAAATAGGAACACTAGACAATAATACAACCCGACACGGATATGCAAACACAACCTTATTCAAAAACTAGGAAACAGTGGGACACATTGAGCAAAACGGAATTGTTAGAGTTTATCCCACATTGGTTAATTATAACCTCCAAAGCTAGTATATGAGCCTGGGCGGCCTCTTCACTCATTGCCAATTGGTCTTGAGTTGGATGCTTTAACAAGAATATATTATATCTTTGTACTATAAATGCATATATTTGTACTCATTAGTGAGATGCCCAG
Organism: Gaultheria prostrata; assembly: GCA_036023075.1. Taxonomy (NCBI): domain Eukaryota; kingdom Viridiplantae; phylum Streptophyta; class Magnoliopsida; order Ericales; family Ericaceae; genus Gaultheria; species Gaultheria prostrata. The sequence continues at coordinate 32,998 of JAXBDA010002586.1, read as the reverse complement.
GACCATAAATGAAGGAAGCATCGTAATGAGCACATAAATTGATTTGGGTCTCTAGGCCTGCCCTCCCTGATGCCTTTCGGCTTTGATTTGGGGGCATAATTCTGCAGCAAAACGTCCCTGTAGCTCCTCGGTTCTTGGAGGTTTAGGGGGGCCACTGTTTCAGTGGTATTTTGATAGTAGCAACTTTGTGCATATTGGCAAAGGTTAAGTCTGACTCCAATCATCCCCAACCCATACCGCCAATGATTGGGAACTAGATGGGTTATGTTATTGTCTATTGTTACTATAAATGCAAATAATAAACAAGAACATTATGTCTGTTGTATTATGGATTAAATTAGGGGTCAAATTTGGATGAATAATATTAGAGTGATTAAGATAGAAAGATAACATCACCAAATAAATATAAAGAACCAAGCATCCACAACAAGACCTCATATGAATTACTAGTGTCCTCAGTGTGTCTCTGGCTCTCTGCAATGTGTCCCCAGCATGTCCTGACATGTCCTTTGCGTGCCAGACTAAAAAGGTATAATAAAATAATTGGACACTTATTTCAGCTTGTTCGACACATGTCCGTGGCTTGTCCATGTCCAACATGGACATGTGAGGATAAATTGATGTGTCTGTGCTTCTAAGCTTGTGGTTTTATTGAATTGTTGGTCCTGTTATTTTACGAAGTTCAAGATTTTATGAAGAAAGAAAGAAAAAAAAAGGGTAAGTGTTAACAGGTACTTACCCTTGGTTATCCAGGAAAGAAACCAGGTTCTCCAATATGCATCCTGCTTCACATACCAGGATACCACTTACCTAAAACAGGGTGGATTGAGTTAATTGGCAGAAAGCAGAGCTTCGAGTTGGCATTCAAGAATTTTTACATGAGAGAATTTTTTAGAACAATGATAATAAATGACAAGTCTAGTAAAGCTTTAAGGATCACCATAATCGTAAGGATGCGAATGAATGAAAGAGAAAACCTATTCTGTTAAGGACACACTAGTGGCGCAGTTCAAAAGAAATAAGAAAAGGACACACTAGTCGTGGAACAAGTAAATAAAAACATAAAGCGATGAACTGACAAGGTATCCCAATTCACAAGTGAAATCCTAGTTGAAAATGTTTTCGAGTGGAGAATATAAACTCGGGCGGGGTAAAACCTTGAAATGAATATACCCTCTAGGGGTGCAATTCCTACCTTGTCAAAAGAAATGATGTTCTTCATGGAACCCATATTGATAATTACCTGCAAAGAAATTTGTCACATCAAGAGAGAGAGAGAGAGAGAGAGAGAGAGAGAGAGAGAGAGAGAGAGAGAGAGAGAGAGAGAGAACACTTTAGACAAGAAAAACACTTGGCAGTATCTCAGACAAAAAATGAAGACAGTTGTTAAAAGACAATCTAGTGTTATATCTCCAGGACCAGACCATTATTGGATCTATGGAATGATAAAGTTTGAGCAACTTAATATCATATGCAACCACTATAATGTGGAGGGACAAGTGATAGTCACTCCATGACCAACCCCTTATTGGCTCTATGACTTGATTTGAGCATCTACTAGTGTTTTACCGTATATTAGCTCTAATCTCCTCCCGGGCACAGGACAACAGAGCTAAACTTAAACTACAAAGAAGACAAGAAGAACAATGGAAGCAATTTGATACGGTGTACACGTGAATGTATATGTATCTTGAGATCTCTTCGTATCTTCTATTTTAGGCATAGAATCTTTTCGTGATTATATCGTAATCATATCCATTTTTAATCTTCTATTTGAGGCATAAATTTCTAGGTTTTCTCTATTTAAGCGTGTGTTAACATTGTAACCTAATTAACATAAGTAATATATCACTTTTCTTTTCTCCTTTATTTTGTTATAGTATCAGAGCCATAAGATCTAGGCCTTGAGATATTCTCTCTCCGGCGGGTGGCCTAAGCCTCGCCACCATCCGCAGGGCACTCATATGTAATACAGTTTCTTCATCTCTTCTCTGAAACAGATCATGGTATCAGGCAACTTTTGAACGAGATCTGAAAATTTTCCATAGAATTTCGGGGTTTGCTTCTCTAATTTTGCTTCTCTGTAGTTCTGTCTCTCTGATTTTGGCTCTGTTTCTCTGGTTTTGCATCTGAAATCTGCATGAGAAATCTGTACCTAAATCTTTCTTCTCGAACATCATCCAAATCTGCATATTTTGAATCGGCATTTGAATTTGTATCTTCTGAATTTGCATCTGTACTTCCTCTGTTCTGTACTTGTTTGCATATGTTCTGGCTTCTCAGCTTCCTACCTCAACATCTCTACTCACTACATCATCTCACCTCAGACACAGTTCGCCGGAACCCTAGCATCTCCGGCGACCCTATTACAAGCTTTGGCGACTCTGTTACATCTCCTATTTTTACATCTCCTATTACAAGCCTCTCAGCTTTCTAACTCTTTCTTTTTTGGGTGTTCGGGTGACCACCCAATGCTCTATGTAGAGCTGCCTCAGCAAAAGCTCAAGGAGGACCTGAGGTCCCTTTTTTTCACCCACTTCCGTCTTTTTACTTTTTGAGTAATTTGGGTCAGAAGTTATGTCTTGTTCATAAAAGCAAAGGGTTTGCTGATGTTGCACTAGTAGCTGTTTCATTTAAAACTATTTTTTTTTTCATTTCTGGGACTTGGGGGTGATAAAGAACATGATTTTTTTTCCCTGAAAGAAACAGAACAGGATTCGAACCCCGGGTTTATACCCCTCACATCCAAGAAATGAGTTCAGCACGTTCAAAATAAAATAAGAAAAAGTCCCATTCCAAAAAATGATTTCATCACGTTCACAACAAAAGAAGAAGAAGAAGAAAAAGAACTATATTTAAGAAATGAGTTCATCGATCGCGTTCAAAATAAAAGAAGGAGAAGAAAAGGCCACATTCCAAGAAATGAAATGAAGAAGAAAAAGAAAAAGAAAAAGAAGAAGAAGTAATGGTGGACTTACAAAAGCCAAGAGAGCATGGTGGGCAGGCAGGTGTAGGTCGGTGACTACACAGTATACTGAAAACAAGGGAGACAGTAACAACGGAACGGTGAAATGACCACGGAACGGTGAAACCCAATATAGGAGTAGGGAAGGGGGTCATGTACTATTTTTGGGAGGATTGGATAAGATGGGGATAGAAGGGACAAGGGGATCTACTACTCCCTCGGTCCCATATTTGTTGTCCATTTTCACTATTCACTGCACCTCAAAAAATTGGTTATATTTTTCAATGTGTAATGTTGTATATATTCAACATGGATCTTGTTTGATAGTTCTCGATGAGTACTATTAAACAAAATTTTCACAATTGTAAAACACATTATAGATTGAGAGATATAAGTAATTGAAAAATGGCACGCAAACCCGTAAATGGGCAACAAATTCCGGACGGAGGGAGTATATAAATTCTGGAATTCGTAATACTGTGTTTGGAAAATAGGGCCTCCTCTGCACCGAGGACCTCCGACGACTTCCTGGTATCTTTGGCAGCCCCTATTTACATTTGTTTGGCCTAGTTTGATCTCTCGCAGCACCATGCATTTAGCTCTGGACTCTGTTTGGTCTTTCACTGCACAGTTTGGTTAAGGTTTGGTCCCTACTTGGTTAGTATTCGGCACTTTCAGCACTACTTAGTTCGTTGCAACACCATTTAGAAACGTTCCAGCTCCTACTTGCACTATTTGGTTTGGAGTTGGTTGACTTCTTTACGAAGACCCACACTACTGCTCGTTTCCGCTTTCTCCTTAGCAAACTCTCGATGCTCTCTGCTCTCGCATCCTAGAGTTTGAGGGGGTGTTTGACCGTATACGTATCGTGATCTCGTCGTATCTTCTATTTTAGGCATACAATCATTTCGTGAAAATATTTTAATCATATCCCTTTGTAATATTCTATTTTAGGCATAGATTTCTAGGTTTTCTCTATTTAAGCTTGTGTTAACATTGTAACCTTATTATTATTCAATAATTCCTTTCAGCCTTTTTCTCTAAATAGTCACATGGTATCAGAGCTCATGTTGCAAGAGGTCTTGGGTTCAAGTCTCTCTATTTGCATTTGTCCCCCATTTGCATTATGCTTCTCCCCTTAGTATTATATTTCGCTCTATCTATGAAAATTTGCATCTCCATGTGCAAGACGGAATTGCACTTGAGAGATGGTGTTAGAAAGCTTGATATACATTGTTGGGCCCATTTCCTAACAGCTTAAGCGTTTGGGAGGGTTGGTACATTAACAATACATGGAAAAGAAATAGAGACAGAAGTTAGGGTTGTGTATCTTATCACATGGATTCATACTAACATAATAAGAGAAGAAAAGATGCATGTATAATACATAACACAATACTAATGGGATGAAAGTTAGTACTACGAATCCCTTCAGTGAATACATGAGCCAATTGATCTTCCGACTTCAAAAAGCCCATCGAAATTAAACCTTTGATCAGCAATTCCATTATAAAATGCCCATGTTCTAAAAGGCGCTAGTTGGTCCTAGGTCAATCGGGTACCGACTAGCGACTAGGGGATTAATCGGGGATTAATTGGCTAGTCGGATTTTCCTCTTCTTTTTTTTAATAAAAAAATATATATTATCCTCCCTCCTTCCCAAGTTTTGAGCAAGTAGAATAACATAAGTAGCAGAAATCGTAAAAAAAACATGGAAACTAAGTAAAACCAAATAGTTCAGTTTTTTTTTTTTACACTTTTTTAATCCTACACTTTTTTTTTAATCATCCTACCATCTTGCCCTCTTTTTTGTGAAACTGATACCCTACAGGAAGCAAATATATCAGTTTAAAAAGAAACAGATACAAAGTTAAAAACACAGAAATACTCCTAGTCTCCTACATATACAGAGAGAGAGAGAGAGAGATAGAGCGAGAGACGAACAGAGTAGAGAGAGACGTGCAGCTTACCTGAGACCGAGAGAGACGAATCAGATGTTCGAAGAAGAAGAGGAGACTTGATGCGAGAAGAGGCAGCAGTCGCAGAGAGAAGAGGCAATTGAAGAAAGGGGATTTAGGTCTGTATTTACCTATCACGAAATTACACAATGGCCACCCTGAAATTCAAAATTTTTGCCTTAACCCCAACTTGATCCAACTTTTTTTTGCTGACTTTTTCCAACTCGGCGACTAGTCGCTGACTAGATACCGACTTTTTCGCAGAGCGACTAACCAATCGATTACCCCCTAATCGCCTCAGAGAGGCACCGACTAGCGACTAGTCGGCCGACTAGCCCGACTTTTAGAACACTGTAAAATGCCTATCAATCTCAAGATGCTTGGATTTGTCATGTTGAATTGGATTATGAGTGATATCCACAGTAGCCGAATTATGGTAACAATCAATTGTGGGTCCACCACCATATAAACTCCCGATTCTCAGAGTGAAACATGGAGCTACGTAAGGTCTCTTTCACTATTTTTTAGGGACACGGTTGAAGCGGTTCAACGCCAAACTACAAGGGTAAAATGGATTGCACTTTTTTATCCTACCTGGAGCTTTCTTTCTTTCTTTCTTTCTTCACCTCACTGAAACTTTAAAAGAAATACAAACAAACAACACTAACAGCGTAAAATGTAGAGATTGTGAATGTAATGATATGTTACCAAGTTAAATTCACAGAAGAAGTCAAGAAGACGAATGGAAGAAATGTACTACAGAACATAAGCCAGGACAAGTGAGACTCAAAAACTAGGATTGTCTTCCTTAGCAAATGAATCTATAGTAATATAAGTTGTTTTTGCACCCTAAAAAGTAGCTATAGGTTTAAGTCTCCAGTGGGTTCATGGAACACAATCAGAAAATGTTGGATTTCCAATGATCTCCCTCCTAGCTTCAACCACTTGGTTGGGTGAAAAATATTTATTTCTGGCAGTTCCAACTGTCAAAAGCTAATATGAAACTAAAGCATAATATTGAAACTTTTCACTATCCCTATGTGTGTACATCTAAAATTCTGACACGCTTCAAGCTATCGTGCTACAACCATTTTTCAAGGTGTGTGACACAAAGATGTGGGCAAAGACTAAACCATGTGTAACCACAACCATAATGTTACAAAAAAGACTATTGACCACTTAGGGCACAACTATAATACCTCATCAAAAACAGGCACACTTCCCCCTACAAGACCTGTATTTCCACCTTGGGGCACAACCGCCACACATCTGGAATTGCAGTATTTCAGAATCCGAGAAACCTGCAAAAATGGAAGCAATTACAGGAACAAGTGAACAACAATGAAAGACGTTCTTGTAATACAAATCAGTGCCCAAAATCTCAAGAGATATCATAAAAAGGGAGTAGGTCTACATAAGAAATTGAATGGACTATGATCCCCTCTGATGTGAATCTCTCCAATGAGCATCCTGTGACTATAAAAGGAGGCCAACTTCGGTCCCATTTTAATTATCCAAGCCATAAAATCTGTAAGCTCCGACGTATAAATCATCCATGTAAAAACACGTGTTAAAAGGATATTGGTAAGCCCCGTGGCTTATAAAATAAATGACTCGGATCATCAAAATGATACACCGATGGGTTGCATTTTGAATTGTAAGAGGCTTGTAGAAGAGATTATCCTATGAGAGGATCTTAGTGCAAATTGACTAGCACCACTATGTTTATCATAGAATTTGAAGAGAAAACCCATCAAATATAATAAAGCCAGAGAGAAATTAGGAAGCCCCCCCAGTCCCCCAATACACAAAACACCCTAAAAGATTTTTAAAAAAAACCGAAGCAAAACCAAAAAGTTCCAAACGATTATGAGAAAATGGAAACGTGTCACATCCAATAACACTAAGAAATTCCCATGTCGTATATTATGGTGATTGCTCAACCTACTTTCATCAACTGTACCATCCTAGACAACGGTCTAGTTCCTCCAAACGCTCTAACAAGAAGAATAGAAACATTCAATCATAAAGACTTCCAAACAATCCTAATCCCCAAAAATACGGATAACAAAATAAAAAATAAAAATTGAATTTGAAGATTAAATAGCAGAATACATTCAGAAAATATTACGAGTTCTTTGATGAAGTTATGATTTCTACTTTATACTTCAAAACTATTATTGGCAAGGGGCATGAGCTCATGATCACCACAAGTCATTTACATGAGTAAAAGCATGCACATCCTCTACTGTTACTTCCCCTTTGAACCACAAAAGGGGACCAAAAAGAAAAGAAACAGTACACCCACCCTCCCAACTATACCCCTTCGGCCCTCGCACACGCAAATATCTGTGTATAAAATTTAAAGCGCCTTGTACACTCTAACTGCTTAGTCTACCTTGTCAAAAAGGTCTCTCAGGATATGGAAAATTCTTACCCAACAGATAGTAAACCAAGAAGCTACAATCTCACAGGAAAGAAAGATGTAAACCTCCTCAGTGGTCCTAGGTTGAAGTACAAGTTTGCTTGAGCCTTTGTATTTCCGCATCCAATCTGTATTTGCAGCAAGTAGTCTCTCTTCATCCTGAACTACATTTTTCTCCCCTAAAATTTCCTTAAATTTTGTGATATCATCAGCATTTATGGTCGAAAACTTTGGGTTCCTCTGCATTACTATTGGCGCTGAACCAAAGAATCTACAAGGCAGTCTGTTAGTATGTCCAGCAACATTACATGCGGATGTAAGGCCACTACCTATGTATTCTCTTAAGGGATGGAAAACTGTTGAAAGGGTTCGCTTAGGATCTCCAAGCAACTGTTCGAGTGATCTGGAAGTTCCAAAATGACATCTGAAACCTGAAAAATAACAAAAAGTGTGTCGTTGGAAAAATCAAATGTACAACATTTTCAATAACTCAGGCTGGATAATACCAATAGTCGTCCATGACAATCTTGTTCAACAGAACAATAAGTGACAATTAAGAATCTTCCGCAAATCATAAGCACATCAATGCATACAGGTTTATGGGTTAGTGAGGTGTCCAAAGGGTGTACCAGTTCAGCTACAACTCCAGATGCTCCACCTCAACAGCTTCTAATTGGAGGAGAGGATAACCACCAAAACATAATTGATGGGTTGACTGAGCATAGTTAGAAAGGGAATCATGTATCTCTTTTGTATCTAATTCAGATTCATTTATAAAGGCTCATGATATCAATGCAATTGCAAGCAAAGATGAATGAAAAACAAACTCGTGAAATTGGCTTGCTGTATTGTGAGAGTGACGAATCCCGTAAAACACAATAAGTTTGTTTTGAGTTTAAGTCATTTTTGTGGGACAACCCCAAATTGCCTTTCATTTTCTTCCTCCTCTAGTTAGTTTCATATTCTCTTTTAATACTCTTACAACATATGAGTACCAATAAATCACAGTACAATATTCAACATTTTGGCCCCAGGATTTTCATGTCAATCATACCACTGGTGCCCAGTTGCTATGAATTCATCCACGCACCACTCGTATCATATATCGTTCTTCAACTCCTAATTGACATCATCTTATACCAAAATGAAATGAGTATTTTCCATAACCAAATACCGGTTTTGCAGTCGTCAAAGAGAGATCGAAAGCTAACGAATAAATGATCAAGCATCATTCTAATAAATAAACTCATCAGACAACAAATAAATGAAGGTGAAATCTGTTTGTGACAGAAAATACTTGTCGTTGTCATCATCAGAACAGAATTGCACATGAAGTAGTTGTTGGCAAACGTGAACTCATACGTATGATGAAATAAGAAGTGAACCTGGAAATTGGGTTGAATGTTGGGAATTAGAGTTCGATCGATGGAGCAGGTATCTCGTCGAGGAGCGCCTGAGAAGACGACAGTAAGTAATCATTTTCTGGTGCTAACGTTGAGCGGGGTTAGGGGATGCTGCTGTAGGAGAGCACGGGGACCTATGTCGACCGAGAGGTGGATTAGATCATTAGCATCTCCACTATAAGCTAGATTTGAATCGCGTAGAGCATCAATATAATATCAGGAGAACCAATTTAACTTTGTCAAAGAGCCAAGCCCCCAAACCCCCTAAAATTAGACTCACCAAATCATTCATCAAATTGTTAAACTTGTAACTTTACTACAGTACCGCACTATTTTTGGTGCGGCACTGTTCACTCACCAAGGCACTATTCAAGGCACTATTCATGCACTATTCAAGCTTTGTTTACTTTTTTTATTATTACTTTTGGGGAGTAGGAGTAGAAAGAAATAATAGTTTAATATGATGAAGTTAGAATAGAGAGTCTGATTTTATGAATTTTTAGAAAAGTGACTTGGTAATTTATAAAATGTGTTTTTGAAGTTAAATTTGGTATTTTTTTTTTAGCCTGATAAGTATGCTCTTATTAGAGCATCACCATAACGGTCATCAAACCCCTGCCCAAATTGTTAAGTCATGGTCCAAAAAAAACCTAAAAAATCAGGCGCACCAAATCCAGTCATCAAATTTATAAAACTCTAACTTTGCTACAGTGCCGTACCAATTTTGGTGCGAATTGGTGCGGCACTATTCACGCACCAAGTCATTATTCATGCACTGTTCACTTTTTTTATTATTACTTTTGGTGAGCAGGAGTAGAAAGAAATAATAATTTAATATAATGAAGTTAGAATAGAGGGTCTGATTTTGTGAATTTTTAGAAAAGTGACTTGCTATAATTTATAAAAGGTGTTTTTGAGGTTAAATTTGGTGTTTTTTCCATGCCAACACATCAACAACACCAACTGATTTTCAACAGAAAATGGCCGGATTGTTCACCTGATACTTGCCGGAAAAGTGGTCGGAAATTGGCCGAAATCTAGATCTGAGTGAGTTTGATCTCACACTGGCCGGAATCACATAGCCATGGCCGGAAAATTGCACAGCCATGGCCGGAAAATCGCACACCCATGGTTGACCTATGGAATCCCGTTCCGTACCTCTCCCACGCCAGACCCATCTTCTTCACTTCACACGGCCATGGCCGGAAAATCGCACACCCATGATCGGAGAAAGAGAGAGAAAGAGAGAGAGAGAGAGAGGCAGTGGGGTGGGTGATCGGAGAGGAGTGGTCTGGGTTTGGGAAAGGGGAAAGTGATAGACAGAGAGACAGAGAGATAACGTGGGTTTGGGAAAAACTAAGGGGAAAATAATCCTTTGTGGTTGCACAATAGTGGTATTTATTGAATAGAAAAATAGGGGTAAAGTTAAAATAGAGAGTCTGATTTTGTGAGTTTTTTTAAAAAGTGACTTGCTAAATTGTAAAAGATGTTTTTTAGGTTAAATTTAGTGAAAATTTTGGGTAGGCTGATAATGATGCTCTAAATCATAAAAATACAACTAATCAAATTTTGGCTTTTGGATAATTAAAACTAAAAAGTTAAAGATGATTCTATTAGCCACCCACAATTTACTTCATGCAACCCACAAAAAACTCCTCAATTTTCATTACTGTGGAAAGATTGAAATGCCCCAAAAAATCCATCCTTCTTCTTCCTCGTTCTTCCCCCTTTATCCCCTTGTCAGCCATGGCCGCCTCCCATTGCGACCAGCCATACCCCACCTCCTTCCACCTCCTTCGTTCAATCCATTTGAATACTAAAAACTCCTTCTTCTTCTTCACTGTTCCCTTGCAAATCAAAGGAATAGGAAAGGAATCCATTTGAATACTAAAAACTCGACTGGAAAAAACGACCTAGAATTTCAACATTCACACCCCTGAAAAATTACTATATTTTTTATATTCACACACCGAAATATGTGCACATATTCTACATCTGGATACCGAAGTAGATACTTCAAAAAATTCATATTTTAATAGCATACATTTCGACAAGCTAATGTCGAAATTCATTACGATTTTCGATAAACTAATGTCGAAATTCATACATTATTTCGACGTTTGGATACTGAAGTAGATACTTGGGAAATTTTTTAATTTGACAACATAACTTTTCGACAAGCTAATGTCGAAATACATCATTTTTTGCAACTTTAGCTTGTCAAAAAATATGACGTATTTCAATATTTACATACCGAAATAGATATAAAGAGCAGAAATCTAATTTTCACAGTTTGCTTGGATGGCGGTGGTGTCGGACGGCGTTGCATCTTTGGTGATCAGCGACAGGTGGCGGCGGCGGCCGGTGGTGGCGACGGGTGGTAGCACTGGCTAGTGGTGGCAATGGGTGGTGGAGAAGATTTAGGGTTTTTTTAAGATGAAGGGTATTGTGGGAAGTTTAGGTGAATTCAGTGGGTTGTATAGAGTAAAGAGTGAATTGCATGGGGAAAATAGTGAAAATGGGTTGCATGGAGTAAATAGTGGGTTGCGATTAGAATCACCCAAAAGTTATTGGGTATTCTAGAATGTTAGAGACAGAGAGAAGAAGGTGAGCCAAGAATTAAGGTGTTCTAATTAAAGGGTTTATTCTTGATCTCTAATCTTAATGGCCGACAAAGGTACGTTAATTTATTGTTCTTGAGATGTGTTGAATTCAAGATCCTATTATATTTATTGTTCTTGAGATGTGTTGAATTCAAGATCCTATTATATCTGTTTTCCGCATAACAGTTAAAATACAGATCCTATTATATCCTATTTATGGTTCGCTAACTGATAAAAATGCAACTAATCAAATTTTGGCCTTTTGGATAACTAAAACTAGCAATTTGTTGTCAATAATCAAATTTAGTAGATCCCGCATCTACCCAATCAAGTACATCCACCACTATACAGAATGACAAAAATCTTCTCTCTCCTCCTCCTCTCTCTCAACTAGGGGTGCATAAGAAAATCGATATAACCGCTAAACTGATCCGAACCGGACCGAACTGTTCTACTTGGTTAGGTTATGCGGTTCATTGGTTTGGTTATGGTTCTGAAAAAATAAGAACATGTAATTATGGTTCGGTTATCTCAATTTAAGAACCACGGTTAGAGCCGGACCGGACCGTATGATATTAATATATATATATATATATATTATTTATTTATACGTGTACATAATTATGTATCTTGATTTGGTAAGTTAATATTTTTTTCCCTAGTAAGGTATTCTTATATGTCTATTTAGAGTAAGAATCCATTTTGTTAGGAAGTCTGTAATATATTACTATAACTATTTGACATTACTAATACCCAATTTTCAATTGAATAAATTCTAATTCCCTAGTAAGACATGTTGCTGAATTTATTATTTTTATTTTTAGACTATTCCATTATTCGTTTAAGTTACTTTATTGGTTGTTTTCATCAATTTTAGGAGTTATTTTATTGATGGCAAATTGTAAAGTACTTTATGTATCATGTCAACCATATTTGGTTTCAAATCTTATAAATTCTATAATTATTTTGTGAATTGTTTGGTGCTCAAAATTCTAAATAATCTTTTGAGTTCATGTGTCGCGAAAAGTATTCCAATGCTAATCGGGTAGAAAAGGAGCCGAACCAAAACCGGTCCGGTCTTGCGGTTTGGATCTGGGCAGGTTATACACGTGTATTGGTTAGGTTTTGGTTCTTAATTTTCTAGAACCGGTCGGAATAGTTCGGTCACTGGATTTGTAGAGAACCGGTCCAATCCGGACCATGTGCACCCCTACTCTCAACAATGTTTTCAAAAGTTTAATTTAAAAAACTATTTTTTTTTTCCGAAAAACTATTTTGTTCTAAAAAAATTTCTCAAAATATTAATTTAAAAAAGACTTTCAAAAACTATTTTTTATAATTATATGCAAAAAAACACTGATAAGGATGGACTGACCTCCCAAGGACGGGACGGTAAAATAAAGAGGCCACGACCTCCCAAAAGCAGGTCGGACATAACAAGATGAATGTCCGGAACAGGTCATAGGACCCCAAGATGACCCAACACTGAAAGGCCTGAATAACTAAGGTCAGTCCATCGACAAGAAATCAACTCCGTCATAGTGACCAGCTTGATCCTGACGGCGAGACAACAATAACGGATTATGCTACAACCTTAAGGGGTCAATGAGCCCTAAGGGGACTCTAACTCTTGAACCATTGAACCAAAATTAGATGTGCGAGGAGTCCGATTCTATGAGGAATAAGAGACCCTGCGTACCAAGGAAGTTTTAAAGGATAAGTACAATTAGCGGAGAACCAAGGCTCCCAGTCCTAATGGAATTCAACCACCACGAATGCCCATATAATCACCACTTAAAACCTAAATCGGGTATGTTGTTCTGGTAATCAGTCACTTGAGCAATATTTCCTCTCCATACAAATCGACTGACTTAGGCATCGGAGGCTGGTTGGCTAACACCACACCGGTGCCCTCGGTCTTACTCTGTTTTGCAGGTCATCAGTCGAAGTCGCGCCAAAAACTGCTTCATCAAACTTCATCAAACACCAATGTGGAACTTGACATTGCTAACTTTAGCAGCCTCTAAATGGATAACCAAAAGCTTATGTGGTAATTTTTTGTTATCCAATTTTGGTTAGCCCATTGTGGATGCTCTTACCGGAGGAATTTCAATTGTTCCACTAGAAAAGAAACAAAACCTTTTTATTGTTTGAAGAAGGGCATGCATGTATTTACCACAAGAAGTTATCCTTTAAATAAAAAGAGAAAAAAAAAAATCGTTGTTGCTGGTTTGTTGAACATGGTGGCGGACGCAGGATTTGGGTCAAGCAGGGGCCAAATCATGTGTATTTTCATATTCATAAAAAAAAAATTGTAAGTATTTATCGCTACTTGCGAGGTCTAAAGAAGAGACGATATAATGTGCATCTGCGTAGCCACCGTTTAATTTTATACAAGCAACCTAAAAAATGATTCATACCTTTAAATTTTTAGGAGTTTTGACCCCACACAAATAAAGATTTTATGATTTTTTTTTTATAGATATATGTAGCCTTTTGGAGTAGTGATGCAGGGTGCCTTATATGAACTATAGAAAAGACGTGCAACAATCGAACACAAACTAGATAGGTTTAGAGAAAACGTTCTCTAGACTCTTTTTCATTCAATAATAATAAAAAATTATCGTGCCTTCAAGGCTTACAACTTATTAAATAGGAAAAACTGAAACCCTAATTGATTTACCCCGGAAAGGAAGCCAAATCAATAATTAACGAATAATTACCAAAAACGGAAAATTTGAAAATAATAGCAAAATAGAAACTAGAGAAAATTCTAAGACTTTCCCCTAAAGCGGAGCTTAATTCGGATTTTCCTTGCCCAAGTAATTAGCAAGTCAAATCTTTCCTTAAACGGCAAATTTGGCCATTCGGAGCCCTAAACATCGTCGAAAGCCCCAAAAATGAAGAAAAGAGAGACAATCCTAATTTAAAAAATTGAGAGAGAGTGAATGTGAGAGAGGGGTGGGGGTGGAGAGCGAGTGAAGAGAGAGACACGTGGGGTGGGGGTGGATGGACTGGGGAGGGGAGGGTGGAGACGCGGGATAGTATAACCGAAAAAGTTTGTTTGTTTGTTTTTTTTTTCTACTTTTCTACAATTGATTCAAAAGTGTTTTTTATTTATTATCAATTAGTAGTAATTACAAAACAACAAACAATCATTGTAAGAAAATATTTAAATCCATTTATGGTTTTTTTTTTCAAATGGCTTCACTCTTTAAGTAGAATATTAATTCGTTGCCCGTTCAATACACGGACCGGAAAAAACACACCAATGTACTTTTTTAATCAATTAGAGTTGTGCCCGTTAAAAATAGAAGGCTGGAATAAATACAAATAATTGTATTTTATTTTATCAATTATCTTTTTTATCGAATAGTGTTGTGCCTGTTCCATACATGGGGTTCGGAAAAAATAGCAATGTGATTTTTTTGGTCCTGTGCATTGAACGGTCACAACGCTAATTTAGAGTGTATGTTTGTTTTCCTTGGGTTGTTATAGTTCAATTTATATATTGTCCGAACCAAAGCTACGGCTAGTATTAAAATTGGAACCAAACGGTGTTATTTCTCACACCTGATATAAACGACAACCCCAAGCACGAACAAAAAGCTCTTCAATTTTGTAGATAAAAAAAATAAGCTCTTAAATTTGCGTACCACACAGTTAAAAAGACCAAACCAAACCAAGCCTTATGTCCTAAATCAATTGGGGGTTGGCTACATGAATCATTTTCCTCCACTGAGCTCTATTGATCAAGTGTTGTTTGCTCACTTAGCCCTAGTAGACTCAAATCCTTGCGCACTACCGCATCTAAAGTCAATTTGGGTCTTCCCCGCCCCGGAACGTTGCTACTCAAAGCTATCCTATCCGCTGGTCTCCGATAGACATGCCCAAATCACCTAAGCCTATTTTCCCTCACCTTCTCCTCTATAGGTACTACACCTACCATCTCACGGACTGTTTCAATCTAATCATATCTCGTCTAGTCTTACCACACATCCACCTCAACATTCTCATTTCCGCTACACTTATCTTGTTCACCTGCTGACACAGTTAAAAAGAGTATATTGAAAAAGCGTTGCCAATTTTTTTTAAAAAAGGTTCATTAATATTAGGCCTTGAGGAAAAAACTTGAGCTAAAATTGGGTGGGGTGCGCCAAGCCAAGGCAATAGTGCAACACCGAAGCGACGCATGAGAAGCTTTAGAAACAAGCTCCTGTGATGGGCTCTCCCCCTGCAAAAATTAATTTAACACATTGTGAACCAATGGCTCACATATCAGATGTTAAACTGATAAAAACAGATACTACACTTGATCTTAGCCAAAAGGTCGAGAAAGGTATGAATTGAATAGTGTATCAGCCAATTGTTTTATACCAACTTAGCACTCCTCTTTCTCTCTCATACTCGATGTGGGACTAGCTTAGTTTGCTTCACTACTCTCTCTCTCTCTCTCTCTCTCTCACTTGTTTTTTGGGACTATTTTTAAAGGTACAACACATCAATCAACAAAAGTTCAATGCATCAGAATCTGACATATACGGTATACATACACATGTTTGTATACGAATGTTATTAAAATGAAAGGAGAGTCCTATAGTACACACCTCAAAAAATTAATTTTTGGTTACCAAAAAAATTTGTAACTCACCAAAAAAATCGAAACTAATAGTACGAAAACAAGGCATCGTAACTATTTTTGGGTGTACGGTACACAGTACATCCCATTTGTAATGTTTACCAAAACATTACGTAACTGCTACCATAAAAATCAGAAACAATGAGCCAAGAAAAATGCGCATCATAACCAAAAAAACACGTCCAACAGGCACAAAATATATGCGCAACATCCTCCAAAACTACTCGTACCATATTCCTCGAAGGTCCATCTCTTTCGTAACTTATCATATACATTTGTAACATACACCAAAAGAATACGTAACATCTCCAGGGTATGTCTAAGTGTACCATTATATGTGCAGTTGGCAAAGGATTTTATAGAAGCCCAAGAATTTCTGGAAGGTACACTCCTGGAAAACAGAGGTAAAGAATCATGTGGGATGATTGGTAGGGGATTATTGTTCCTTTAATTTGCTAATCTAACCTTGTCATGGTAAAATGTTACAACAAATTTCATAGTCCAAAATAGATTTATTATAAAGGCCGAATGTATTTTCACCTTCAATAAAAGTGCGACGCTATATTTTGATTGGCCTTCGTAGTCCAACATAGTCAGGTAAAATGTTGCTACAAATTCGTAGTCCAACATAGTGAGATTAAATTTAATACATGAATGTGAATTTTTGAAGATAGGGGCTGCAAAAAGGATTATATTACAAGTCAGAAAGTCAAAATTTCAAGTTGGATGGTTGTTGGGTTTTTTTTTTTTTTTTTTGAACAGGGACGGTTGTTGGTTGATCCTCAAAAATAGCGCTAAATGGTTTGACTATACTGAAGAGCTACAAGGGAGAAAGCAAAAAATTGCCGCAAAGAAGAAACAACAAGATAATCTGACTAATGATGAAACTGAAGATTGCTACAAACTTCCAACACAGTCCTTTAAGATAAAGTAGTTGTCATAGGTAGTGGCGGCTCCAGGAATTCTCGCGAGGGTGTTCAGAAATTCTACTACGGTCCTCGCGAAACCATAACTATACGTACACAAAAAAAATTCTACCAATATCAACAAATGCCACCAAATAGAGTACTTCCTGATAAAAAAAAAAACCTGTAATTTTCGGATAAAAAAATAAAGGACTCTCGTACATGATTTTTTTTTGGGTACCAAATTAAGGAACTAATCGAGATGTTTAATTTCGTGCAAAGAAACTCAGAGAATAATATACGGAAGTAATTTATTTTTTAATTAAAAAAATACACACTTTATTTTTTAGGGAAGTACTTTAACAGGGTTAACCCCACTTCCCACGCTCTAATTGGGTGGGTATTCAAATATTTTGTGGGCTTATTTGTTCAAACAAAATTCGGTATGGTGTTCAAACATTCTGCACCGTGTTCAAAATGACAAAAATTAAATAAAAAATAAAAAATTTACATGTATTTCTAACAAAAAATAAATTTTAGGATGTTCGGGTGACCACCCTCCACCCTAAGGTGGAGCCGCCTCTGGTACTCATAGGCTTCGACATCTGCAAAAGAAGAAGCAAATTCATCATATTATGGGCTCTTTTACGATGTCGCCGGGAAACCATCTCTTGCTCCCCATCAGATGAGCTTTCACCCGCCGAAGAACTCAAATATGAATATGGACTAACTTGGTCGATCGGAAAGAAATTTTTTTGCCCCTGAAGATGTTACTGGAGGAATTTTCAATTGTTCCACTAGAAAAGAAACAAACCTTTTTATTGTTTGAAGAAGGGCATGCATGTATTTGCCACAAGAAAGTTATCCTTTAAATAAAAAGAGAGAAAAAAAAAAAAAAAAACACGTTGCTGGTTTGTTGTGGAAAACTGATATTGTGGCAAAATTTCCGTATATAAAAATTCTTTTGGTTCTCGCATTTTTTTAAAATATCTGTAAGATAGAGATTGCTCTAGGTAGTCCATTGAGTACATACATGCTCTCTAAATTAAGCGACTCTTTAGGATTGAAATTTGGACGCCTATAGGATTCAAATTAGGAGTCATTTATAGTGAGTGCATTGTGGATGCTCTTATTTCTCACCCGGGATATAAACGACAACCCCAAGCACGAACACAAAGTTCTTTAATTTTGTAGACCAAAAAAAATAAGCTCTTGAATTTTGGAACCACACGGTTAAAAAGAGTTTATCAAAAAAGAATAGGCCGTTGCCGATCCAAAAAAAAAAAAAAAGGCCGTGGGCTCAAGCCTCTTAAAAAACACTTTCAATTAATGAATTGGGGCTTAGGAGGCCTTAAAAACTTGAACTAAGACTGGGTTTGGGTGGGTTTGGGTATGCCAAGCCGAGTCAATAGTACCAAGGCAACACATGAGGAGCCTCAGGAGCTTGATAAGCCTCCGCCGATGGTTCACATATCAAATGTTAAACTGATAAGATCAAATACTACACTTGATCTTAGCCATAAGGCCAAGAGATGGAGTGCAAATATATTCACCCTCACGAGGGTGCAAATATGTTTAACAAAACTTTTACCCTGATTAGTTGAAACGATATGGATTCCACCAAATACTAATACCATATTTATCAAAAAAAATTATTAATTCAATGGACCCCACATCAAAAATGTATTAATTTCATAAATCCAACATCATTTCCACTAACCAGGATAAGGTTTTATTTATCCTCATTAGACGCAACATCATTTCCACTAACCAGGATAAGGTTTTATTTATCCTCATTAGACGCAGGTGAATAAATTTGCATTAACACACCGAGGAAGGAATGAATTGAAATGTTTATCGGCCGATTTTTTTATGCCAACATAGGACTCTTCTTTCCTTCTCATACTCGATGTGGGACTAGCTTATCTCTCTCTCTTGTTTTTTGGGACTATTTAGTCAGTTCTTGTAAACATCAATGAACAAAGTTCAGTGTAAAAATCCTTAACAAGAATAAAGTCAAGGCCAGGCGGAATACAACCCAAGTGAAACAAAATTTTCCTTTGAAGGTAGTTGAAAGCCAACCAGCAAGCAGCTTTGTTTATCTTTCTACAGCACCACATGAACTCCCATTTCATTGACGCTGCCCAGATTTTGATATCCTCTGCTCTGATCTCCCAAAGTCCTTGCTCGAGCGGATCTCTGAAACAGCTAAGAAGAACCAAACAGTCAGATTCAAAGACAGCCTCTTCAACATTTGATTCCATAGCAACTGCACAAGCGATTCTCAAGGCCCAAGCTTTAATAATAATTGCCGAAGAGCAACAACACCAAAAAGCCACACTTGAGCTAATCCACTACTATCTTTGACAATGATGCCAAAGGCAATCAGGCTGCGAGAGGATGAAAATGCTTCGTCAGTATTAAATTTGATCACCGGATGCGGAGGAGGAATTTTTAAACACTAGTACATTTTATGACAAGATTTTCAAATAAACATAAAAATGATTCAACCACCTTATAGTACCAATTAGCGTGTAATTTATAACATACCGATTACATGTTTATTGTATCTATCTATCAATACCTTATAGCAATGTATTTTGCCTACACAATCCTCCAAATCCCCATTTCCCAATCCTAATTTTCTAGAGTTTTGATTTTTTTTTTTAATCTAAGAAATTGAGAGTGTGTGGACGTGGGAGAGGGGGTGCGGGTGGAGAGAGAGACACGGGCTGGGGGTAGAAGGACTGGGGAGGGGACGGTGGGGACGCTTTTTATTATTATTATCAATTAGTAGTAATTACAAAACAATAAACAATCATTGTAAGAAAATATTTAAATCTATTTCTATTTTTTTCAAATGGTTTCAGTTTGTAAATGGAATAATACAATACACGGACCGAAAAAAACACATCAATGTACTTTTTTTTTTTTATCAATTAGAGTCGTGCCCGTTAAAAACAGACGGCCGGAATTTGTATTTTTTTTATCAATTATCTTTTTTTATCAAATAGTTGCATTTTGGTCCTGTGCATTGAACGAGCACAACGCTTAGAGTGTATGTTTGTTTGTTTTCCTTGGGTTATATTTCAATTTATATATCGTCCGAACCAAGCTACAATAAAATTGGAACCAAACGGTGTTATTTCTCACCCCTGATTTTGCAGATAAAAAAGCTCAAAAAGCTCTTCAATTTTGTAGATCAAAATAAATAAGCACTTCAATTTTCGTACCACACAGTTAAAAGAGTTTATTGAAAAAGAATAGGCCGCTACCAATAAAAAAAAAGGTTCATTAATATTAGGCCTTGAGGAAAAAACTTGAACTAAAATTGGGTGGGGTGCGCCAAGCCAAGGCAAATAGTGCAACACCAAAGCGACGCATGAGAAGCCCCAGAAGCAAGCTCCTGTGATGGGTTCTCCCCCTTCAAAAATTAATTTAACACGTTGTGAGCCAATGACTCACATATCAGATGTTAAACCGATAAGAACAGATACTACACTTGATCTTAGCCAAAAGGCCGAGAAAGGTATGAATTGAATAGTATATCGGCCAATTGTTTTATACCAACTTAGCATTCTCTTTGTTTCTCATACTCAATGTGGGACTAGCTTAGTTCGCTTCACTATACTCTCTCTCTCTCGGGACTATTTTTGACAGTTCCAGAACATCAATCAACAAAGTTCAGTACATTAGAATCTGACATATACAGTATCCATACGCATATTTGTATACGAATGTTATTGAAATGAGAGGAGAATCTTGTAGTACACCTCAAAAAAATTCTTAACTCACCAAAAAATTTGTAACTAATAGTACTAAAACAAGGCACCGTCTATTTTGGGGTGTATGGTACACAGTACATCCCATTCGTAACGTCAACCAAAAAATTACGTAATTGCTACAATAAAAAGCCAAAAAAATTGTGTACCATACATAAAAAACACACACAACAGGCACAAAAAATATGCGTGACATCCTCCAAAATTACTCATACCATATGCCTCCAAGGTACATCTCTTTCGTAACTTACCCAAAACATGTGTAACATACACCAAAAGAATACGTACATCTCCATGGTACCATTATATCTGCAGTTTGCAAAGGATTTTATAGAAGCCCAAGAATTTCTGGAAGGTACGCTTCTAGATAACAGTGGTATAACCAAGAGGTGCTTGGTTTTGATTCCTACCTAAAGCTGACCTTTTCAATTATTTTTTCCTCCTTAAAACTCGTACTAGTAGTTACACTTTTATGGTTTTTATTACAATTGAGGCTTAGGCTTCATTAAAGTGACCAAATTTTTTGCAATGAGTTTTTTTTTTGTTCAAAAGTGTTCATTTTTTATATTGCTGTTGATTACAATAATTTCAACAGATCCAAAAATTAGATCATTATTTGAGAAAATAATAAAATTTTAAATTTGCTTTATCTTTTACTCCCTCCGTCCCTTTTTAAGTGATCTATACGGGAATACGTGCAATTTCAAACCCTTAAAAAATATATTTCTCGATATAACTTTTTAATTTTTTTATACCAAATTAAAGTGCTCATTGAGCACTTTAATTTGGTGCAAAAAAAAAATTAAAAACTTGTTACAGAGATGAGATGCCTTTTTTAACTTCCACAAAAATACACGTTTCCCAAGCGGATCATTTAAAAAGGGACGGAGGAAGTATAATTTACCTAGCAATATACATTGGACTATCTCACACCCCGAAAATCTTAAGACCAGGCCTGATCCCTAATCCTAATTTCTAGAATTTTGTTTTTTTTAATTTAATAAATTGAGAGAGTGTGGACGTGGGAGAGGGGTGGGGGATGGAGAGAGAGTGGAGAGAGAGACACGTGGGCTGGGGGAAGGACTGGGGAGGGTAGGGTGGGGACACGGGATAACATAACCGAGTAAATTTTTATTTTTTTAACTTTCTACAATTGATTCAATTTTTTTTTTTTTTATCAATAATCAACTTTTTTTTTTATCAAATAGCATTAAGCCCGTTCCATACATGAGGGTCGGAAAAAATAGCAATGTGATTCTTTTGGTCTCAAGCATAGAACGGGCACAACGCTAGTTTAGGGTGTATTTTTATTTTCCTTGTGATATATTTCAATTTATATATTGTACGAACCACTACTACATAAAATTGGAACCAAACGGTGTTATTTCTCACCCCTGATATAAACGACAACCCTAAGCACACACAATCAATTTTGTAGATAAAAGAAAAAGCTCTTCGATTTTCTTACCACACAGTTAAAAAGAGTTTATTGAAAGAGAATAGGCCGCTACCAATAATAATAATAATAATAATAATAAAGGTTCATTAGGCCTTCAGGAAAAATCTGGAACTAAGATTGGGTGGGGTGCGCCAAGCCAAGGCAATAGTGCAACACCAAAGTGACGCATGAGAAGCCCCAGAAGCAAGCTCCTGTGAAGGGCTCCCCCCCTACAAAAATTAATTTAACATGTTGTGAGCCAATGGCTCACATATCAGATGTTAAACTGATAAGAACAGATACTACACTTGATCTTAGCCAAAAGGCCGAGAAAGGTATGAATTTAATAGTTTATCGGCCAATTGTTTTATACCAACTTAGCACTTCTCTTTCTCTCTCATACTCGATGTGGGACTAGCTTAGTTTGCTTCACTACTCTCTCTCTCTCTCTTTGGGACTATTTTTAAAGTTCCAGAACATCAATCAACAAAGTTCAGTGCATTAGAATCTGACATATACAGTATACATACACATGTTTGCATACAAATGTTTTTCAAATGAAAAGGGAATCCTATAATATACACCTTAAAAAATTAATTTTTGTACATCCCATTCGTAACGTCTACCACAACATACACATTTTTTAATTTGAGAGAGTGTGGACGTGGGAGAGGGGGTGGACGTGGAGAGAGAGAGACACGTGGGCTGGGGGTGGAAGGACTGGGGAGGGTAGGGTGGGGACACGGGATAACATAACCGAATAATTTTTTTTTTTTTTGAACTTTCTACAATTGATTCAATTTTTTTTTATCAATAATCAAATTTTTTTTTTATCAAATAGCAGGGTCGGAAAAAATAGCAATGTGATTCTTTTGGTCCCAAGCATAGAACGGGCACAACGCTAGTTTAGGATGTATGTTTATTTTCCTTGTGATATATTTCAATTTATATATTGTACGAACCACTACTAAATAAAATTGGAACCAAACGGTGTTATTTCTCACCCTTGATATAAACGACAACCCTAAGCACGAACAATCAATTTTGTAGATAAAAGAAAAAGCTCTTCAATTTTCTTACCACACAGTTAAAAAGAGTTTATTGAAAAAGAATAGGCCGCTACCAATAATAATAATAATAATAATAAAGGTTCATTAGGCCTTGAGGAAAAATCTTGAACTAAGATTGGGTGGGGTGCGCCAAGCCAAGACAACAGTGCAACACCAAAGTGACGCATGAAAAGCCCTAGAAGCAAGCTCCTGTGAAGGACTCTCCCCCTACAAAAATTAATTTAACATGTTGTGAGCCAATGGCTCACATATCAGATGTTAAACTGATAAGAACAGATACTACACTTGATCTTAGCCAAAAGGCCGAGAAAGGTATGAATTTAATAGTTTATCGGCCAATTGTTTTATACCAACTTAGCACTTCTCTTTCTCTCTCATACTCGATGTGGGACTAGCTTAGTTTGCTTCACTACTCTCTCTCTCTCTCTTTGGGACTATTTTTAAAGTTCCAGAACATCAATCAACAAAGTTCAGTGCATTAGAATCTGACATATACAGTATACATACACATGTTTGCATACGAATGTTTTTGAAATGAAAGGAGAATCCTATAGTATACACCTTAAAAAATTAATTTTTGTACATCCCATTCGTAACGTCTACCAAAACATTACGTAATTGCTACCATAAAATTCAGAAACGAATGAGCCAAAAAAAAAAAAAAAAGTGCATCATACAAAAAAAAACCACGCGCAACGGCACCAAAAATATGCGGGACATCCTCCAAAAACTACTCGTATCATATTCCTCCAAGGTCCATCTCTTTCGTAGCTTATCAAAAATATATGTAACATACACCAAAAGGATTTTATAGAAGCCAAAGAATTTTACCATTATATGTGTACCATTATATGTGCAGTTTGCAAAGGATTTTATAGAAGCCCAAGAATTTCTGGAAGGTACCCTCCAAGAATACAGAGGTAAAGAATCATGTGGGATGATTGGTAGGGTTTATTGTTTCTTTAATTTGCTAATCTAAACTTGTCATGGTAAAATGTTACTACAAATTCATAGTCCAAAAATAGATTCATTATATATAACGGCCAAATGTATTTTCACCTTCAATAAAGATGTGATGTTATATTTTGAATGGCTTCCATGCGTTTGTAAAAACGTAAGCACCACTCATCACGTATCTAGAAAGTTTTGATAAAGAGCTACATTTAAATAGTAGATCCCGGGGCCCACACAAGTTAAATACTACTTTTTGTCTTGACGTTGCATTGTGGAATAGGTTATAATGCAGTAATTTCGTCACAATCAGCGCCGAAATCTTATTGAGGAATTGGAGACAAAAATCTCCTTTCAACCTAATTTTTTTTAAATTATGAAGTTGAATTGTGGAATATCCAATGGGTCCCCCACGATATTCTAGAGATATACTTATTTCTTTAGCTTAAAACGCTAATTATTTATATGCATAGTGACGAATTGCTGTGATTTTGTCAAATTTGGCGTCTATAACTTACGGGGGACAAAGGAGACGAAATCCCATCCTAAATAGATTAGCTTCGTGGAATAGATATTTATACATCTTAATGGACCGGAATTCTGTAGGGCACATCTGTACTGTTCATTTTCAGAACGTTCAAAATATTTTTGAACGGTCCAGATATGCCCTACAGGATTCCCGTTTCCCATCGTAACATACACTTTAGCACAAATTAAGACCACCATTCACTTAACAAACTAATCCGCACACTGGTGTCTACTTTTATCATTTTCTTCATTGGTACTTTTACCATTTTATGATGTACAAGTATTACAACACCAAATTGACAACAATTAGCCTAACTCTATTCATCTTCGATTAGGGTTGGACGTCGTGTCGTATTCGTGTCACGTCGAATCGGGTTATATCTAATCGGATTCGTGCCAAAAAAATGAAACCTAACCCGATCTGATGTTAATCGTGTCAACCCGAACATGATACAGATTGATACGATTAACATGGAAACGATTAGCCTAACTCTATTCATCTTCGATTAGGGCTGGGCGTCGTGTCGTATTCGTGTCATGTCGAATCAGGTTGTATCAAATCCGATTCGTGTCAAAATGACATGCTTAACTAATCGTGTCAAGAAAATGAAACATAACCTGACCTGCTGTTAATCGTATCAACCCGAACATGATACGGATTGATAGGATTAACATGGAAACGACCTGTTTAGCCAAATTTGACCCAAATACGACACGTATTGACACGATTAATTCATATCATTCTCGGGTTATGAGGGTTAATTCGGGTAAATTCTCGGGTTATGCAGGTTAATTCGTGTCATCTCGGGTTATCGTGTCGACACGAATAGATGAACAGGTTAATTCGTATCATTCTCGGGTTATGCGGGTTAAACCCGAATCCAACCTGTTTACTAATCGTGTTCTCGGGCCGTGTCATATAAATGTTTCGTGTAAAAAATACTCAACACTTAGCCGATAACTTCATATCATGTTCTGATCGTGTGTTATTGTATCGTATCATAAATTTCCACTCCCATCTTCGATATATTGTGCTGTGGAAAGCGAGCATTGTTTAAGAGCACTAAATAATCTTTGCTCACACTGATTATCCATTTCTATTCAGATTTCAGACAAATATAATTCATTTAATTGGACGTTCAAACATACTGTATATCCTTGACCGATCATCGTGATTTTTTGCACAAATGACTTGAGTATCGAGACCTACGTTATAACGTATTTTGTGCAAATGACTTGCGCATCTAGACCTACGTTATAACCGTATTTTGCGCAAGTGACTTGCGCATCTAAAGCTACATTATAACCGTTTCAATAAGATAGTAGTGAATCACATCCTGCGTCAATCTTGATTCAATTACCATTAGCATATTGTAAGAAACTCCTTGTGACAACTACTAGAAATCTAGGATACCATCGCATTGATCTTATTATAAAATAGTCAACGCATTTTCTTATAAGCAATCTGTTAACAATATTTCTATCGATTCAATCATATTTATATTGTTGACTATTCAATCTAAAGCCACACAAACAAGATCTAATGTTGAAGATAGGCATTGAATTCAAGAAATTCGAAGAAAGGTACAAAATTCGGTGCTAGAGATCAGTTTCAGCATCTCTGGTCCGGACCAAGGTAAATCGGTTCCGGACCAGCGAATCTGGGACGTTTTGGGAGCTTGCAGCATCTCTCGTCGACCGGACAAGGTTTTTTCTTGGTCTGGATGAAGGGTCCCGATTGGTCTAATTTTGCTCCAGCATCTCTGGTCCGGACCAGGTAAGCTTGGTCCGGACGAACGGGGCGGCGGATGCGCGTTTTAATATGTTTTGACCTAATTTTTTGTACTTTCTTATAAATAGGAGCCTTGTGGCCTCCTAGGGCTTAAGTCTTTTATTCTTGGGATTAGATATTAGGGTTTGGGTATGTCTCTATCGTATTTGTGAGACGTTTGATACTCTTTAGGTCGCTCCTAAGAGATTTGTCCCTAGATATCTGTTGGGTGCTTCAATTGTTGAGTTACGGGTATAGCCGGCTCATTGTTCTCTCTCCATTTACAGTGAATTCTCTTGCTCTTTCTCCGTGGACGTACCTTTAGAGCTTTGTGCTTGAAGGGGAACCATATAAATCTTGTGTTTCGTTTTCTTTGTTGATTTGTTATATTCTCATACTGCGGGTTTCGGCATAACAACTGATTCATAAAAGACCTTGTTAAAAACAAACAATTGATAGACCAAACATGATTTCATAATTTATCATGATACAATTTAAATGTGTGATGATTACTTAGGTCGATGAACATCACAGAGAAAGAGAAAAGAACGCTGTAAATTTAAATGGCTAGTAGTAACATGTATTAACGGTATTGCAAATTTGTGCGGAGAGAATTTTAAACTTGTAGAGAAGTTTTCTATTTTAGTAGTAGAAAACATGTAGAGAAAATAATGATTACAAATATTACCAAAAAAGTGAGGGGAGAAAAAGGGGTAGATTTTCTACCAATGGTGGTAGCCTGATGGGCAGGGTGTCTCACATTCCCAAGGGAGACTCGGTTTCGAGTCTTGCCAGTGGTAAAGGATTGTGGGGGTACACACTTATGCCCACTTGTACTTAGGTGTGCCATGGTAACAGTCTGTCATCGGGGACAGTAGCTATGGTTGATGGCTCGAACGGGACATTCCACTGGCGCATTGGGAGCCCCTATAATCACATCCAGGGGGAGTTGCTACACTGATTGCCCCCTCCTATCTTTTTTTTGGATCAGAAAAAAAAAAGGAGGGTGGAGGGGGTAGATTTTAGTTACTTGTAGAGTATCCCGACGGATAAAGACCTAGTGGAGAGGTTTTTTATTTTTTATTTTTTTTCATCGGGCGTCAGCAAAAATTGCTCGATCTTAATTGAATGCTTTGATATCTTAAAAATACCATATTCTGTTTTATTATATAGATTCGATCACCACGTTATATTCCACAAACTGATACTCTCTCCCAGTTTAACATAGTAAATATCGTATTCTTACTCTTAAAGCCACTTTTCAAGCTATATAAATGGCTTCCTCCCCACTACAAGAATAAAAAACTTTTCGAACTCCCGATCTGAAGACATGGAGGAACGAGCAAGGAGTATGGAGTCTGAAGATACGGAGGAACGCTATGTGAGTATTGATTCTGAAGATACGGAGGAATGCTATGGGAGTATGGAGTCTGAAGATACGGAGGAACGGTATGTGAGAGCAAGGAGTATGGAGTATTCTCCGGAGGAACGGTATGTGAGAGCAAGGAGCTTCCGTGATGAAGAGTACAGTAGCAGAAGAGTGTTCTTGTATAGTTATCCTCTTCAGTGGGGAGGAAAAGATGAATATCATGAAGATACAGAGGAACGCTATGTGAGTATGGAGTCTGAAGATACGGAGAAACGCTATGTGAGAGCAAGGAGTATGGAGTACTCTCCGGAGGAACGCTATGTGAGAGCAAGGAGCTTCCGTGATGAAGACTACAGTAGCAGAAGAGTGTTCTTGTATAGCTATCCTCTTCAGTGGGGAGGAGAAGATGAATATCATGAAGAATACAAGGAAAAAACTGTGAGATCCAGCAATGGAGGTGAGGGGAAGAAGAAGCGTATAAAGGAGCTAATCGTATCGCTTTTCCACTGGGGAGAAGTTAAGGTTTTGGTTTTGGTTTTGAGGAGGTTTAAGCACAAGCTTGGGCTTTATATCATTGCTTGTCTTCCCGTTGGATTCAAACCACCGAATGCCTTAGTGTCAGCCTAATATCTTTCATCGAAAATGATAAATGTACAACGTGTGTGTTGGAGACTTTTGTTGTACATGTATCATTGCTTCTGTTTTCATTTCTCTTGTACAGCTTACCGGGTATACCGGCCGCAGTTTCCTTTCACGTATTTCATCATGTCAATATGTACTGCTGAGCATGCTATTCTCTGAGGAGAATTCTTACTATGAATATAGAATAAAGTTACCTACCTACGTAGTTCAAAAGTCATGTTTGTTTTTCTTTCGTTGTCAAGGGTAGATGTATTGCAAAAAATTGTCCCATGTGTTTGAAAAGACAAAGACAAATATGACCTTTTTAACTATCAACACAAAAACCCTACTACTCGTATTAACTCACGGACGGTTGCAGTAACACAACGAATAACACAAATATTTGACATAAGTTTTTTGTGTGAGCCCCACGCAAATGATCGGAGAGTTCAATTTGTTGAAAACATGTTTTAATGGTTCCCGTAAAAAATCAACTCATTTTGATATAGATAAGGTCTTGATCGGTTCATTCAATTGATTTCTATCAGATTTTCAGGATAAAACTGCATGAACCGATCAAGTTTTTATCGATATCCAAACGAGTTGATTTTTTTACAGGAACTCTTACAAACATGTTTTAAACAAATTGAACGGCTCTAATTATTAGCGTGGTGCTCCGATTATCATTGTGTCAAATGTTGTGTTATTCATTGTGTTAGCGGAACCTAGCAGAAACTATACAAGATGCAAATGTGTGAACTCCCTCTCCTAAGCTAACCGTGATGTTTACATCGTGTATTTTTTGTTATTTTTTTTACAATTCTCACGTTAATGTAAGTACTTTTTTCCCTTCGGTGCTTCGGATGCCAGTTCTCACTCTAATATCGCCTTTGAAATGTGAGAGAAAAAAAATTGAGTCAAGAAAATGTGTTTTTGCGGTTAATTGTTCTAGGATCCAAAAGTGGGATTTATTGGGTCATTTAGTCCATGCTAAGTTTTACAAGGTCTAAGGTCCATAATTTTTTTTTTCTTTTACGGATTTAGGCACTTTCAAAGGGTACCCTAGAGTTTAGGTTTTAGGGTGCATTTTCCTATTATAGAATTTTAGTGGTTTACGCACTTCCCTAGCGTACCCAGGGATCGATTTGGGCACTTTCATAGGGTACCCTAGGGTTTTAGGCACTTTCATAGGGTACAAACTTTTTTTTTGGTAAGGTAAAAAAAAAAATGAAGTAAAGATGCCAGCGTGAGGACTAGATAGGTTATAAATTTGTTTAGTGGATTAATGGGATTACAAATACTTTGCCAAGGACATTTGAACAAACTGCCCTTTTTTTTGTGAGTGTGTGAAAGAGTAAAAGAAATTCATTGGCAATAAAGAAAGAGTACAAGAAGCAAAACTTATTGGGAGACATTCAGAACAAACACCAAACAATTAACAAAGCAAAGAGAACGTCTACTCCTACAATGATTGCAAAAGCGAATAAACGCATACACGAATAAAGCCCCTCTAACACTACAAAAAACCGCTAGAGAATAACGAGCAGAAAAAAAAGAAGAAAGAATACTAGTGCAGCAATTGCGGTGTGCGGAACACAAGAGGATCGTTGCAACTATCCTCAATAGTAGTATGCACTTATTTGAGCTTATGCCTTCAGTATTTTTTGAAGACCTGAACACTTTGAACATCATCCAGTACCATGGGCCTTGATTTTTGCCTTGGACTAGCCACATGACAACCTCCTCACTTAGCAATGCTATCTCGAGAAATCACAATTCCAATAGACCCGAGATACCTCGACATGTGATTTGTTGAGCAAGCCACAGGACCGCCATTCTCAGAATCATTGTCCTCAAAGGTCAAGATACGCTTGAACATACTTGAACTCTCAATTGTGGTGTAGGTGTTCAACACAATATCCTATTCCTGGGAGAGGTCATTCTCGGAATCATTATCCCTAGAAGCCATGATTCGCTTAGACCTGAGGTTCTTCACTTATGAACCCTAATGCACAAGATGAGCTTCTATTATCCCTAGAAGCCATGATTCGCTTAGACCTGAGGTTCCTCATTTCTGAACCCTAATACACAAAATGAGCTTCTATTCTAGTCGGAGGAATTACGACATCGGGATATTAAGGCGGTGTTTGGTAATCAATTAGTTCACAAACAGACACGTATGCTATCTCAACTATAGTGGAAGTGTCCAACACAACGTCCTGCGAGTCACAATCATAGGGGCCTTAGGAAGCTCGTTTTTCCTTTATATCTCAACAGATGAGATACTAGGTCATTTGGAAAAACCGAAAGGTCTTAGTAGTTATTTAGGAGGCTTGAAATTTCCGGTCAATGAGGAGGAAATCCCGTCCCAAAATGACTGGATACTTTTTCTTCAAAAACTTTTTGGAAGTTGTAACTTTGCTTGTTGTCCCTATCGGACCAACCATCCATGTTGCGCCTGATTCTTCCTGTGCTTGCCTCCTTGTTCGGTGCTCTCACTTGCAAAGTCATTCCCATTCATACTCATAGCACGTCCTACCATATTTTGTTGAAATGGCAATCGTTCTCCCTCATAAGCTCTTGTATGGATGGAAATGGGCTCATAAACAATGGAATAACCCACACCAAACATTGACGGAGGCAATGATGGAGCCCGAGGGTGGCTAGTAGGAGCGCCCCTACTACAATTTGAAAAAATCATAGTATTACATTGAAAAAATATGTACATCAAATTCTATAACCTCGTCCTGCTCCTCATATATAACCCGCCCCCACTATGCTAAAATCCTGGCTCCATCCTTGGACGGAGGAGGTGGAGATTGAAAAGCATGAAAACTGTTGTCGTCGTCTTTTGCAATTTCCTCAGCACACGCTACAGCAGGATTAAAAATAGCCTCCATACTACGTAAATTATCAGGCAAAAAATGTTTCACTGATGACTCACTTGTCGACTCTATTGCAGCATCCATGGAATGAGTCTCATTCAAATTATATGATGCTTGTAAATGATGAAGCATATCACGATGACACTAAGTACTAGAGTCTGAAGATTTAAGAGCACGAGTAGACAGATCCCAGCTAGAGTCAAAGTCATCTTCTAAGCTTCCCAGAACAATATGTTACCTGCTCAAATGGTTCATGAATTTGGTCCAAGGGAAATTTTGTGGTTCGCCTCACAATATACCAGATGGAAAATAATAAAATACGGTGTTCGCATTGCAAGGGCGAAGTCGGAAATGATTAATTTTAATCCAATACTATTCCAGGCAAAACAAACATGTTATTAACAATCCCATGAAATAATCATATACAAAGCAAACATGAAGAAATGATTCATCTCCACATTAATTAACCCAACTCAATACAAATTCAACCCTAATCCCATCAATCCCCTAAAATGAAACCTTGTATCCAACATGTCCGAAGCAAACTACTAAAACCCCAGCGTTGGTGCAGTAGAAGTCTCAGAGGCCTTAGCAGGACTTCAGTCTTGGGTTAGACTCACACTCGCGTGCTATCAATATATACCTTTTGTGGGTTGATCCATATGGTGTGCCCCCACTGGTGGAATTGGTCTCCCGAATTTGTCCGTTTATTGGGCCAGGTTCTGTTGTTTGAGAAAAACTTTAACACCCACCAACTACTAAGTAGTACCCTTAACCCTTGAAAGGAAAGGACATTAACTGTCTAGCAAAGAGAACATCTTTACATGTTTCTGCCAAAAGGAAATTGTAACATGAGTTTTCAAGAAATAGATAAACACCGTGATGAAACACCTTTCACACATAATTACCATAAAAAAGATTCGCACAATATTTCCACTTCACTTCACTGGAGTTAACATATCAAATTTGCCCCCAAAAGAGATTGTGAAAACAATTACTATCACAGAAACTGTTTGGTGACGTCAAATTTGAATGGGTGAATTACATGCTATCATATCTTACTTCGACTGCGCGGACATGTCTGTTTACTAGAAGAAAATCACAGTCACACCCATCATGAAGCATCCCGCAGCCACCCAAGGGCTCAAACGCTCACCTGTCCCAGCAAAAGCAGGAAATGTTAGCCCAAACGAGAGGAACTCATGCCTCCGTAGACAATGAAGTTAATAGCATAACCGTATCCATAAATATAAGTTTTTGAGTAACCTATCACCACATTTATCTTCCATAATACATCTTTCTACCGTTCTACTTCTCTAGAAAATTCAAAAAAAATTACATGTAATTGAGTTTTAAAAAATGCAACAGATGTACAGCATATACATTCGGGTCCCATAATTGGTGTCTCAACTGTCATGCTTTTAATCTCAAAGAGATAAGAATGTCAACTACATAGACCACGCCTTGGATTCACAAGTTAAAACAGGCTCTAAACTCAGCACTCTAAACAACCTCATGCTCAGTCGTGATCTTTTCTTTATTAGACACGAAGTCATGTATCTCAATTGCAGGATATAAACAGATAAAAGTAGAAGGTGGTGAGCCCAAACAGACAAATAATGCTCATGTCGTAAACAACACCTACCTATTCTAGCAGCCTTCCAAAAGAAACCTCGGAACCTGCC
>JAXBDA010002585.1:0-41284 GCA_036023075.1 Gaultheria prostrata | reverse complement strand
CAAGCCGCCGACGCCACTACTCCCACGAGCAATGCCAATGCCACCACTCCCGCGACCTTTACCAATGCAAATGCCAACGCTTCCATTGCCACTCCTCCGGTGAAGAAGGCAAAGAAAATGTCAAGGGCGGAGGCAAAACAAGCGAAGCTTAATGAGGTGCTTGGGACGTACATGAGTGAGAACAAGGAGGTGATGGAGAAGCTTGTGGATGCCATAGCGTATGACCAAAAACTCTCAAACAAAAGAAATAGGGTCTTTCCGGAGCTAGAAAAGCTTGGACTAGAAATGGATGATATGTTTACCGCCAACGCCATGATCTTGGCAACCGAAGAGAAGGTGGATGAATTTTATAGCATACCGGAATGCTATAGGTTCCAATGGGTGATGAGGTTGTTGCAAGGGAATCTTAATCCAAAAAACAATTAGGACAAACTTCAAGTTGGATAATTGTAATAAGTAACTTGGATAATTGGTATTATGGCAAACTATGATGCTTTTTTGGTAAACTTGTATGATGTTGGCCATGATCTTCTTTTGCATTAGAATGATGGTATGAGGGAGTACTTTTATGTATTATTTTTGAACAAACACATGGATCCATTTTTTGTAATCTTCTTTACCATTAGAAATGGATGCCTTTTTGAGTTTTTTTGCAAACTTTGATGATGTATTGGGCAACTTCGATGATGACAATAATATTGTTTCAGGTTAAATGGCATTGGAAAGTGTATTGGGCAAGTTGGCAATGATGGATGGCTGAGCCAGAAATTATGAGTGTGTGTGTGTGTTGCTGGCTGGTAGCTGCTGTAGCACTTGATGCTATTTGGTAGTTGCTACTAAGTTATGAAATTAGGGCAAATTCAGAATTCGGACATTTCAACCTTCTAGACTATGGCAATGACGTTATTTTTTACTGAGCCAAACAATAACATTTGTGGCAATGATGTTATATTCAGACTGAGCCAAACATGTTAACAACATTTGTGGCAATGATGTTATTTTGCTAAGCCATTCAATGATGTTATGGTTGGGTTGGTGAATTAATGATTTATGGTTTGGTATCTGGGTTTGAAAAGCCAGTTTTTGGGTTGCATGAGTTTGTAGTTTATGGCCATGATCTATTGTGCAAGCTGCTATGTGTGTGTGTGTGTGTGTGAGGTACCTGTTGCTGCAATTTTCTGATGTTGTTACTGCTGTTGTTGTGGGTTGATTATTGCAGTTTGTGGGATATTTGTGGCTGGTGTGTGTGTGTGTGTGGTAGCTGTTGTGTGTGTGGTAGCTGCTGACTGAACATGCAATTTTCTGGGCAGTTTTGCTGCTGGTGTTGCTGCTGTTTTATGCAGTTTTCTGGCCAGTTTTCTGGCAGCTTTGTGGGTGACTGAACATGCAATTTTCTGGGCAGTTTTGCTGCTGCTGTTGCTGCAGTTTTCTGGCAGCTTTGTGGGTGACTGAACATGCAATTTTCTGGGCAGTTTTGCTGCTGCTGTTGCTGCTCTTTTATGCAGTTTTCTACCCAGTTTTCTGGCAGCTTTGTGGCTGACTGAACATGCAATTTCCTGGGCAGTTTTTCTGTTGCTGTTGCTGCTCTTTTATGCAGTTTTCTGCCCAGTTTTCTGGCAGCTTTGTGGGTGACTGAACATGCAATTTTCTGGGCAGTTTTGCTGCTGCTGTTTGTGGCCAGTTTTGTGGCAGTTTTGCTGCTGCTGTTGCTGCTGTTTTATGCAGTGTTCTGGGCAGTTTTAGGTTTATGCAGTTTACTGGACATTTATGGCTTATTGTTGCCAGTTTTGTGGCTTACTTAACATGTAATTTTTTGTACCCTTGCATGCAGTTTTCGGGCCCGACTATGATGACATCCTGAGCCTATTTTGTGTGTGTGTGTGTGTGAGGGCACAAATGAGGTGCCTTACGCAATCAAACCCAGAAAACTGCATAACCAAGTGCCTAAATAAACTGATTGCATATGGTTGGTAGTTGCTGCTTCTTTTAAAGTTGGAAGCTGCCCCGTGATGCTACGTATTGAAAAATTATTGGCATTGTTGATATGACGTATGATTTGAATTCTAATTGTTCCTCCTCGTTAATGGCTATGATGATATTCCACAAAAAGGCAACGCACTCATGTTGGCATAGAAATTATGAGGGTCAATGGTTGAAAAACTGTTTGGCAACATAATTTGGTCATCGACTTGTGCAATGTGTGCCAGTGCCGTAAACAAAATCTGAGCCAACTTGTTTCCTCCCATTATAGTACTACTTGTCAATGTCATAACTATTTTTTTGGAAATAGATTACTGGATGGCAAGGCAAGTCCACATCGAGGGCCGTATTGGGTGGTGTTTGTTGGACATCATCCCGGCATCTACGACAATTGGGAGGTAGCTCACGTCCAAGTCAATGGATACCCGGGGAGTTTGAAGAAAAGGTACAACACAATGGAGGAAGTTGAAATAGCATTGCTCAATTATCATGTGGAGAGTTTTCGAGTAAAAGATATGGAATCAGCCCAAATGAAACATAAAACAAGTGACGGTGATTCGACCTCCGCAAGTGATGGAAAATTGCTCAATTCCACATTGCTCAATTCTCGTATCTTGTAATTTTCTTCATAGGTTTTTTAGCTTGTATTTTGTTGGCACTTTTTTTCGATTCAGAATGAACTTATACGTTTGAACAATGTGGAAATTGTACCGTTTATTGAAATGCACACTTTATTATTCAGATAAACATAACTTCTCAAATAGTTCATTGTTCTTCAAACATCGGGCTTAACTTCAATCTTCATCATCCCTTCATAACCTATTGACGTTCAAAACAATTTGCCCAACGAATGAAATACGGATACTGCTTGTTCCTGATGCCGTTAGCAAATGGATGGGCCTATACAAAAGGAAAAATGTCAAATATTATTTTTAATTAAATTAATTAAGGGACTTCAATAGTAAAACAATTTACGTAACTATATAATGACTTACTCGGACGTATTCATTCCAAACTTCATCCTCCACCACTAGTTTATTTATTTTCATTGTCCCACTCAGATGGCAAATTTTGAAGAATGTGAACAAGTCTGAAGTAAGTTTGAAACCAAACCTTAATTTTAGCTCCAATATGTTTTTTCGTGAAACCACTTTCGGGAAAAGACTCAGACATTATGTCTTGAAGGAATACGTCCCACCCATGATGCTTGACTCCGTGTTCACCTACCCAAAGCCCTGAACGTACCATTTCTTCATACGAGTGTAGTAACATATCCTCCTCCTCATCAGTCCAATTCCG
Source organism: Gaultheria prostrata (assembly GCA_036023075.1). Classification (NCBI taxonomy): domain Eukaryota; kingdom Viridiplantae; phylum Streptophyta; class Magnoliopsida; order Ericales; family Ericaceae; genus Gaultheria; species Gaultheria prostrata. The sequence goes on along the minus strand of JAXBDA010002585.1, from coordinate 38,005 downwards.
GCGAGCCATTGAACGGATGAGAGGAGGAAAAAAAATATCTACCTTGTGTTTTGTTTTTGTTTCTCTTTTTTCCACACAAGAAGAATAGGAAAGTGTGAAAAATTTAATGATGGAGGGTGTGTATTTATACAAATAAAATTTATCAACCATTCAACAAATAAACCACCATTCAATAACCTATCTACCACTCCACCAAACCATTCACCATTCAACCACCATCTACTTTCCATTCAACAAAAAAAAAAAAAAAAAAACCACCAAATGCCAAGTAAATTGTCTTTTATTAATATAATAATTTTTTAATCGAAATTAATTTAATTAATTTTGTTCCGGAATTTTTTTTTTCGTAATATTTTTTTATGTATTTTTGTCTATTTATTGTAATTTTTATCTAATTTTTATGTATTTATTGTAATTATAGTGAAATTAATTTATATTATTTATTTAAATAACAAATTGGGGGCAATTAAGTCATTTGCCCTCTTATCCTACCAAATCCACCCTCCAAATCCCCTTCTCAAAATACTATCCAAATACCTTACATACAAATCCACCCTTCTTAGGAGGTGGGGCCACCCTCATTGCAAATCCACCCTCATTACAAATCCACTCTCTAATCCGCCCTCATTACAAATCCACCCAAATCATCTCCGGCATCCAAACGGGGCGTAAAGGTAGAGATGTTAAAGAAGTACAGCTTCGGCATTTCATCCGAAAGGCTGTCATTTTGTCCGAAAACTTTTAACAATTGCAGTACAACCTGGATCCTTGTTTTCAAACTCCCCATAATTTAACGTGAATGTGATGCGCGTGCATCACACTCCTGTCCATCCACTGGGTGATTCTTAGATTTTGCCATTTTGAAAAGCAGAATTGAATTTCCGCTCCAGCCAAAATTTTATATTTTTTGAAGAGGAGAAAGTCTACGCGCACTGATTGCTCACCATTTTCAGGATTCCACATGAACAATTTAAGGCATCATTAATTTTAAATATGCTTTCGATTGACCCCGTAAAAAATCAATTTAATTGGACAACTATAAATGTTTGATTTAACATTCTAATTTTTTATTAAGTGTCTAAAGTTACCAAAAATTGCAAGCACTTTGTATATTCGATTAAGCTAATTTTTTATGAGACTACTCGAAAGCATATTTAAGGCCATATTCCACTAATAACTCAAAGAGTCAAAAACCAGCTTATTGCATTTTTCGAGACATGTCATTCTCTCACAATACATCACATAAAAAATCACAAAAAAGCCAATGCGTTTTTCAAACTCTCACATAAAAAAATCAAAAAGCCAAAAAACCCAAGTCAGTGGCACACCCTCTAAAACTCGAATTATTCATGTGGAATCTCAAAGTGAACCCACAAAATGATATGTGCGCACAAATTTGTGGGCGTAGCAAGTCTCCGATGTACACATTGCCGAAGACTTACCGATGTGCGCACAAAACCTTTTTCCCTCCTACATCTCTAACGTGAATGTTAGAGCCCAGTTCATGGACAATAGCATCTCTTATGGCATCCATTGCTCAAAGACTTGAGGACAGCAACCGCTCCATAACCATTAACCGGATGATAGGGTTTCTGAAAAACCTTAATCATGTTTGCACCTTGATTGTTGAAAGCTGCCAATTCAACAAAAATTATTTTGTCCATGAACTAGGTATGACAATTTCTTCATATTTAGTAGATACCCGCCCCACCCCGCCCCACCTATATGGAGGTAGGAATAATCCTGAATTTCCCCCCAATAATAGTGGGTATGGTAGGATATAAAGAAAACTCGCTCAGATATGGAGAGGGTATAATTTAGTAATCTCCACCCCCAAATACCCATACCCGCCCCATACTCGGCTATGCATACTAGAAATGTTATCTTATATGTACATATAAATAAGAAGATACGTATAAATCTTAAGTATAGTTATATATATAAACAATTAGTACTTCTTTAATTAGGAAATCTTATCAATTATTACTTACCATAGACTATTTAATATTCAAAGATTATTAATTGAGATTTTATTTCTAAATATTAATATCAATTTATTTTCATTCTTGGCTTCTTTATTTTTTAGTTGTTTGGATATGGGTATATTCAGGAAAATCCCGATCCCCATCGGGAGGTGGGTTTGGTACTTTATCTAATCTCCATAGGGTAAAATTGAAACGCAAAATTTTGTGAGGACGAAAATGAAACTGAGCTCATTTTATAGGGACCAAAATAGTAGATAAAACTTGGTTCTTTATGTAATCTCTCAGATGGTGAAAGACCCTTCAATCGGAAATTGGGTATGAAATAGAGTCCCCGATCCATACCCTACCCATTGCCATCACTACCATGAACTGACTGCCATTCGGCTTTGCAATAGCAACATCTACAGATTCTTTATTTTGTTTTGGTTTGTTGTTTGATGTTTAGTTTTCTCCTTATGAGCCTTCGAATCCTTTGGGTCTTAAAGTCATCTAGTACTTTTTCCCCTTTTTTGGTAAATAAAGCAACTAAATTCTTGATTGAGTAGCCGTTCAAAAAGAAAAAATCTTGATTGAGTAGAAAGTAACCAATATCCTCAAATGGGAACACTTATCTAAGAAAAAGATGAAAATGACCAACTTAAAATTCAAGAGTGGATCACAAAATAAAATTTGCTTGCAATTGACAAATGCAAAACTACTCTTACTACAAGTACCAACAAACCAAATTAAGGCAAATGCCCCTTCAGGTATGACACAGACAAGAAAGCAATGCAAAAATCAAGGGTGGAGGCAAGCTAAGACAGTTCACTGGGGTCTGGTTTAATAACACCACAAAAACGGATCAATAAGAAAGTTCACTGGGGTAGCTTGTTCAGCTTACAATAAACATAGTCTTTGTACTTCTTGGTCTTATATTTTGGTGGATTTTCTTCGTCAATGAGTTTTGGGAACGGCCCGACTTCATGCTCTGGTGGTGGTTCTAAAAACACCGGCCACGACATCCTGGTTGTGTCTTTGCTCACTGTTGATCTGTGCAGGACAGCTTTGTATTTTCCATTGCTTAGTATCTAAAGAAAAAGGCATGGAATTATAGACAACGAATTCAAAACAATATTCAAGCACAAAAAAAAAATTAAACATTCACTTTTCTAATTTTTTTGAAAAATGTCTGTTTTTAAAAGACATACCTCAATTTGGTCCCCAATATGGACAATAAGGGCATTGGGTATATACTTGACATCATACCAATGGTCATCCTTGAAGACTTGGAGTCCTGGGACTTCATTTGGCACAAGAAGTGTGAGGGTGGACATGTCAGTGTGAGCCACCACTCCTAAGGCGAGGTCAGGGCGGGGGCAGGGTGGGTAATAGTTGATCTTCATCATGTATTCCAAGTCATCGCCACCCACCGCGGCCTTCACTGCATGCCCGTCCAGCCCTAGCCCTAGCGACAACCACTTGAATAACTTGTCCGCCACTGCCCGCAACTTCTCAGTATACACCTCATTAGCTTCCCTGCATTATAAAAAGCATTGACTTACCGTTATACCCAATTGTGTAGAATTTTCGGGACAAAGAGTTGCTGCTGTGCAGCGGGTGCACAGCACATGCTGTGCACCATCCGAGCCATCCGTTGCTCGGATGGACGGTCCAGATTTCACCTCAGCACCCTTGCAGCCGAACCGTTGGTTGTCGTGCATGCAAGATGAAATCTGGGCCGTCCATCCGGGCAACGGACTGCTCGGATGACGCACAGCGCCTGCTGTGCATGGGGCTGCACAGCAGCAACCCCAAATCCGAATTTTTGTTAGTTGGCAAGAGACTTTTGACCTAGGAGCATCGGGAGTAAACTCAGATGTAAGGAGAAAGAAGGTCCGGAGCTCAACTTCTTTTTCAAGTGTTAATTTAACTAAGTAAACAATAATAACTTTTGCCAATAAAAGAAAACGTTCTACACTCGCAATTACTCCCTCCATCCCTATTTTATGGCCCCTTTTAGGGATTCCAACTAAATAAGGGAACATAATTATTACACTTTTCAAAATTTACTTTTCTCATTTTACCCTTCAATTATTATATTTTTCTTACTTTTTTAATAGTACTAATTTCAAAAGGAGGGGTAAAAGAGAGAATTCATTACTTATTGTCCATTTAGTTTTGAAATGGGACAATTTTTTCGGGACAGCAAAAAGTGCAAACTGGAACTATAAAATGGGGACGGAGGGAATCCTATAATTACTTAGGTTCCGTTCCACTAACTCAAAAAAGTATAGTAAGTTAACGGATCACATGACTTCGTGCCAGCAACACCTCATTCAAATTTATAGTTGAATGGTAGTTGGTGTCCATTAATTTCATAGATATGACTATTAATGGGCCCATCTCTTTGGCAACGTTTGTAATACTTCATATATTTCCCTTTTGTTTTTCGTCCGTAGAATAAAACATGGTTAAAAGTATAGAAAGTTAAAAAAGACAAGAAATAAACCCGTTCAATATATTCATTTCTTAATATTGAGTATTTTTGTTATCGTATCATTTGGCGAACACAATTATCATTATCGAAAGATATTATTCACCATAATTTAGTTTTCTCAGTTTGTAAATTATTCTTATTTTGAAATTATTTTCTAGATTTTATAATTATTTTTGAAATATCTATACAAAAAATAAAAAATATACTCCAAAATAGAAAATGGGGTTGAGGCTCTATATTGCTCCGCCACTGCTTGGCCCATATCCTATTTTGAGATGTCACAAAATACTTATCCACTTAGAATTGTCAAAAGAAAATTAATGCAAACTTCCCAAACTATCTCCAATAAAATGCATTAAAATAAATACTCGTATAAATGAAGAGAATAAGGAATAATATGAGAAATATAACAAAGTCTTATAAGGAGAAATGCATTTCTCTTCCCTAAAAAGATAAATTTATGTGGTGGACAGCCATTGTGCGACGTGATTGGAAAACTTTGTACAGTCATGTGTTTCATCGTGATGCATCACTCTCAAAGAAACATTAAAAAACTGTTGGAAAGTCAATGGACACATTTTTTGATAGTATTAATTATTTTCCTTCACCTTCTCCTTATGGATGATGACAATTTCTCCGTATTTAGTGGATACCTACCTCACCCCTTTTATATAGAGGCAAGAATAACCTCGAATTTTTCTCCGATAATAGCAGATTTGGTAGGATATTATATGTACATATAAATAAGAACATATATTTATATATGTAAACAATTCATACCTCTTCAATTAAAAAATCCTATCAATTATTTTCTATCATAGACTATTTAAAATATTCAATTTATTTCATTCTTGACTTCTTTATTCTTTTTTATTTGGATATAGGTATATTAGGGGAAACCTCGATCCCCATCGGAAGACGGGTTCGGTTCTTTATCTAATCTCCTCAATGCGAACCCTCCAACCGGAGACCGGGTATGGAATAGGATCCCTCGATCCATACCTTACCCATTGCCAGTTCTACTTCTCCTCTGTATTTAAAATCCGAATTTTCCGTAATATATATAAAGAGGCACTTTTCGTTTGGTATGCCAATTTGACCATAAACGCACTACCTTTATATGTTATTTACTCTATTTTTTGTGGGTTTCGGATAAAAAAATAAAGTATTTGTGCGTATAATTTTATATTCTATTTTACACCAAATTAAACTACTAATAGAGATTTTTAATTAATTGCAAATTTTTTTGAAAAATTGTGTCAAAAATATTTTACATTGCTAGGGTAATATTACTACATTGACCTACTCCAAATTACTTATGAGTTGCCTTTGCTATTTTCTCCGGATAAACAAATAGATTTTTAATTTGATGCAGAAAAAATTGGAAAATTGTGTATGAAAGTATTTCACATTGTTGGCTTGCAAATTTCGGGGGGGAAAATACAAGGTATAGTCACTCATAATTTCTGAACTTTTAACACCAAATTACGTATAAAAGTATTTATTTTTTTGGTAATGGTCCTAAGTTGCACGCATCGCACACAATCATACCACTAGTAAATTTATAAAAGGCTTGGTGACAAAAGAGTTCTATTGGAAAATTACTTTAATTTTTACTTCTTCTCTGTTTCTTTTCAATCTAGAATCAAATTTCCCACAGTACTCATTACACTGATCTTGACAGTGACACCACAAAGCTAACTACCATAAAAAGTAAAAATTAGAATTAAAAAATTGACCGTTTCGATGCGGCAGTTGCGTGAGCGTGACAGACACCTCATAAGCCTTTTGATTTCGATAAATCCTTTGCTATTCCAACAAGATAAAAAAACGGCATGCATGACGGTGATTTTCGAACAAATTGCCGTTACGGCCAATACTTTATCATTGCGGTGATTTTGTCAATTTGAAGTTCTTTTTGGTCAAGAATGAAATTAAAAATTCACAGTCACCCCAAAACCGAGTTTCATTACACATAAATTGTGTCTCCCAATATTGTTATTAAAAACCTTGGCTGTATCCCTTTCGATAGTGAGGTCCTAAAATTAGACCAACAGTAAAAAAGCATATAAGAGAGATGGAAAAAATTTCATGTCATGGAGGCACTACATAACACTGCCACGTGGTATTCGTTAGCTTATCTGGGCCGTCACTCTGTGGTTTCACACAGCCCAGAACTAATGGTATGAATTAACCCCTCAAAATTACAAAAATGCCACCGAAAAACCCCCAACAGATTTGGACCGTTCAAAACATAGATAAATGGCCCGGATGAGAATGCACAACATGAAAGAAGGACGTTGTACCTGTAAGAAGGAGGGTTCTTGGGCCAAAACTGGTAATTAATAGCAGGAGGAGGCCAAACCTTGTGAAACAAATGATCAACCCACCCTTTCTTCCCTTCAACTTCCTTCTGCAACTTCGTCCCATACCCTTCAATACTATTGGCCTCTTTAGGCTTAGCATACAACTCCTTCTCCCCCTGCGGCAGCTCGAAAAACTCCTTCCCTACTCTCTGCAAATCCCTTATCACCACCTCCGGTATCCCGTGGTTCACCACCTGGAACAAACCCCACTCCGCTCCCGCAGCCGACACTGCCGACACCACAGCTTCCTCGTCGCCGAGGAGGAGGTCGATCACCGGCACCTCCAGCACCTCCCCGCGAACTGTGGTGATCGCAGGTTGCTCGGTCTCGGACCGGATGAACTCGGCCGGGATCGTGTCCATGAATTTGGATAGTGTAGCTATGGCTTGCACTCTCACCACCTCCATTGCTAGCTTCTCTCTCTGTTTTTTTCTTCTATATTTGGTAGGAGAATGTGATGGGTTCTCTGAAGGGTGTTATCTCTTGCGCCGAGTGAATTGTTAGCAAATATGGTAGGGATTTATAGAGGCTAAAGGCATGGGTTTGTTAGGTTGTAACAAACCTTTTCACGTGACAATGGTGTGATGATAGAAAAAGGAGGGAGGGAAGGAGCCAAAAATTTTACTATGCATGTATGAATATTTATTCAAATATATTTTGCAAGAGCGAACCTATATTCTCCCTCCATCCCAAAGTGAACCTAGTTCATTTTGGAATTGCGTGTCATTTTTAACAATTTATATCTTTCAATTTATAAAAGTTTTTAAATACAGTTAATTAAGATCTATAAAACAAAACTCGTAAAACATATTTTTTGATGTTCACATTATAAGATATGAGCCGTTAAAAATGACACGTAACACCCCAAAAGAAACCATCATTTTGAAACGGAAGAAACAATTTATAAGATACTGATTATTTTTTATATAATATTAGATTTTTTTTTCCCGGAGCAACTGCCCTATGCCCCCCTCCCTCGATCGAAGGAAAGGAGTAAAGAGATTTCTACTGTTAATTAATAATGGGGTTGACGTGGTGGAATGTGTTACGCAGGATAGCTCCTACCAACTTCAGCCGGTTATGCTTTCTTCTCTTCTTACTTTGTACTTTTGGATTTGGAGGGTTTTGTTCTTATCTCGCCGCTTCTATTGGTCAAGTACTCTGAAAATCAACACTCGGGGTCCCATTCTTTTTTTTTTTTTGTCAAAGGAACTAATTTTTTTTTGAGTCCTTAAACTCCATGCCGGATAAATTTTATGGGACAGTACTACAACACTAGAGAACATTCATTGCATTGCATTGTCCGTGTAAAATTTTCTTTTTCCACTACTATTTTTGTGGGCCTCGTTGTATATTAATTAATGATCTGAAATATTTATCTTTTAGGGCCTCAGAAATATTACATCCGGCAAAAAAAACAGCTTGATCGGACATCGACACGTATATTAAAATCTAGTAAATTTTATTTTGTAAAATGGACGGTCATAGATTTTAAGGTTAAATTGACCTTAACCGTTAATTTTGCAAAACAAAATTTTATATATCTATCGATGTCCGATGAAATTAATTTTTTTGCAGGGTTGTAATATTTTGCGGGCTCTACAAGATGAACGGTTCAGATCAAAACAAAAAATTCATGGTAGGACCTACATATGGTGGCGGTGGAAAAGTGGAGTTTCACACCGGTGGTGTACACATTATTTTCTCATATAACAATACAGGGAAAACTATAAACTAACAGGTCGGTTCTCAGCTCCAAATTTGAGCATCGAAATTTTTTCTCATCACAGACTCTTTAAATTAATGTGGAAAGACAGTTGGTTTATTGTTTATTTTGCAGCAAAGTTGGTTTTCCAATTCTTATTGACGTATTGTATACGACTGAACTTGGGCGTCCTCCACGATAAATCATGTAACGTTAAATTTAATGGGGGGAGTGATATGATAATAGTAGTAGATTTTTTGTAATCGAATGAGAAACCCATAAATAACCCACATTACGCCATGTTCTTCCCAAATTATTACTATTTTGGTACATTTGTTCGTTTTTTAAAAAATAACCCACATTAGGCCATGTTCTTCCCAAATTATTATTTGGTACATTTGTTCTTTTTTCAAAAAAATTACAGTATTAGATTTACATCAAATTTGATGAATTAGTTATATGCTTCAACGAAATGAATCTATAGAATTAAAATTACAACCTAAAGAAAAAAAAGTTTGAAACATTTGTCACCTTACACTTTTTCCGAGTTTCCTACATTTTTTGTACATTTTTTAATTCTTTCCGTTGATACAGATCACTGCAAAATGTTGACGAAAAATATATGTAAAAAATTATGAGAAGTACAAATAAAACCCCAAGTCAATGTCAGACCAAATAATCCAACAACAAGATGGCCATAGTGTGTTGCGACGTGGTACATGGGATGCTGCAGTGCTGCAGACTGTGGGATGTATTTTAAAGAGTCTAGATTTCATATAGTATTTTTTTACGGGTAGGATACTAATTTTACCAGTAACATAATTTGAACCGTTAAAAATACATTTGACGGTCCTCATAAGTAATACACTGTAGGATGCTCCCACCAGACCCCGGATCCGGTACAGATGGTACCCTAGAGGTGCCTCGCGATATTTTTGTACTCCCTCCATCCTAAATTGCTGGTCCTTCTTTTTATTTTGGGATGTCCCAAAATATTTGTACCATTTCTAAAAACATCCATCAAAACAGGGTGACTTTCCAGTTTCACCCTTAAAAAGTAATTTTTCCATCTCAATTTGTTTGGCCATTATCTTTTATTTTATAACGGTTCTTATGATTTTGAAAACTTTGTATAATAAAACTAATTGATATCTATCAAACAAAATCCATATTGCATATGTTTTGAGTTTCATATAAAAAATTAGCCTCACAAATTGGCCACAGTAATTTTTACTGGATTTAGGGGCAAAAAAGAAAAAACAATACAAAGTTTTCACACCCCTTAAAAATTCACTTCCCCAAAAGGGGCAAGCAAATTGGGACGGAGGGAGTAGTATTTATGACGGAGCAGTAAGTATTAAACCAACCAGTGACCTCTGTTCTTTATCTTCTTTTTTAATAGCTTTATGGAAGTTGTTAAAGTTGCAGGACAAGATGTAAGGCCCCCCTGTTTGGATCCCTCCTTAGGCACCCGGATTTGAGAACAGCCCGGATATGTAATTCCGGGTCCACTGTAGTCCGGTGTTTGGATGCAAAAGTGGTACCTGCTGGATTAGGGGTACTGTTTGGACTCCATCTCCACCCCTCACCCTCGTTGGGTAACGACAGGGTCCACCCGATCGTTAGCAAATCGGGGTGGATTTGAGGTTTTTCGTTCCACTTCTGCCCCTCCAAATCCGGTTGGTTGGAGGGTTTTTACGCGTACTGGTGCTGTGGTTGTTGTGTGTGTGTTTCGATCGATAAAGAGGTGGAGCAAAAGAGAAAGAGAAATCCAGTTGTCGTTTTTGAACTGGTGACAAAAAAATCTGTCGATCTCGACCTCCTATTCGACCCTTTGACTCAGGTAAATCGAAGAACTCATTCTTGATCTTGATACGATATCGATTTAGGTTTTTTTTTATTACAAAACCTACTGATTTTGGGGTTTTTTCGAATCGATTTGGTGCCCTATTTTGTGGGTTTCGTCTGACAATAATTTGCCCTATTTTGTGAGTTTTGTTTCATGAATAATTTGCCCTAATTTTGGGGGTTGTGATGTGAGATGTTTTTGCCCTAATTTATGGGGTTTTGATCTAAGATTTTCCCTAGTTTCTACGTTTGGATATGAGATTTTTTTGCCCAGATTTATGGGGTTTGAACTGAGGACTGTTGGTTGGTATTAGTGGGTTTGGATTCTGATTTGTTTGCCCTAATTTGGATTTCGATTTCGGGTTTCGATTTCGCAGTACTGCATTGTTTGTTGACAGTTTGCCCTAATTTATGAGAAGTTGTTGCCCTATTTAATTTATGAGAAGTTGTTGCCCTAATTTCTGAGAAGTTGCCCTACTAATGTATAATTTCCAATCGATTTACATGAAAATGCCGTTTGCCCTACTTATATAGGGTTTCAATCGATTTTTTCCTTTGCCATAGTTGTCAAATTGCGAATCAAATCGACAATCGGGTTGAACACTTTTCCGAATCGTGAATCGAATCGAATAGTGAATCGTAACGATTCGGTCTAAGTTTCAAAAATACTTGAAATATGTGTCTATGCACTTGCATAGTAAAGTTACATTGTAAAAATTGACCAATTTAAGCTTAAATGAGTATTGAAGTTTATTTCTACGATAAAATGATAATTATATGGTCTAATTGGAAATAGTAGATATTTGTACATGACATTAAATACTATAATAAAATGGATATATGCATATAGATATACATATTCATTATAAAAATGAAATCTAAGTCTTAAAACAAATAACAAAAAACGTTTGTAGCCTAATAGGTACAAAACTAGTTTATATGGCAAAATTAAGGCAAAACTGTTAAAGTGATTTCACATTAGTCGAATGTAATAATTGTTAGAATGTCTTGATTCACCTAGTGATTTCACATTACTCGAATCGCCAATCGAATCGTGAATCGTGCGATTCTGACAACTATGCTTTTCCCTATTTTCTAGGTTTCAATCTTGACTGAATTTCCCTTAATCTTCATCTTCCCCAACGTTTTGAGGTGTGAAGCAATAGCGCCATCGACTGTAATTGGGAAATCATTTTTCATTCCAGTTTGCAAATTGTGGATGACCCTACATAAACAAAATTGAAAAAAAATATCAAACTAAAATTAGATAAGCGTTAAGAAAAAAATTGATTTAGTTTTAAGACAATATCTTACTTGGACAAACTCATTCCAAAGTTGAACATCTTTCACCACCAATTTGTTTTCATTTTCATCACATCCAAACCCTTCAATTTGACGCAACTGATTGATATACAAAAAAATCTCACTTCCAAACCGTAATCTTGCGTTCAATATGAATTTTTTGAATACCACCTTAAGGGAAAGAAGCTTGTATCTGATGTTTCAAGACTCAGGACGAAATCCAAATTCACTTTGCCAAACACCTTGATCTACAAGGGTCGTAAGGTATTGGAGCAAAGTTTCCTCCTCCACCTCGGTCCAAGCACGATGTGCCATTCAAATTTTGGAAAAATAGAAATATAAGACTTGTTTTTGTGATTCCAAAATTGCTTGTAAGACAAATGACTTTCTTTGATATTTTATAGGGAAATTTTTATCAAACATTCAACTACAAACCCACCATTCAATCATCTATCCACCAATCCACCAACTATTCACTATTTAATCACCAACTACTCTCCATTCAACGAAAAAAAAAAGGAAAAAAAAAAAAAACCTACTCACCATTCAACCACCATCTACTTTCCATTCAACAAAAAAAAAAAAAAAAAAAACCAAAGATAAAAAATAATCACCATTCAAATGCCAAGTAAATTGTCCTTCATTAATTTAATAAATTTTGACTTTTAATTAATTTAATAAATTTTTTCCGGTAATTTTATATTTCTAACTTGTATTATAGTTCTAATATTTTTATAAATTTATTATCTATTTTTTGTATTTATTATGTAGTTATTGTAATTATAATCTATATTTAATAACAAACTGGGGGCAATTATGTCATTTACCCTCTTATCCTACCAAATTCACCTTCCAAATCCCCCTTCTCAAAATACCATCCAAACACCTTACATACAAATCCACCCTTCTTAGGAGGTGGGGCCACCCTCATTACAAATTCACCATCTAATCCGCCCTCATTACAAATCCACTCAAATCATCTCCGGCATCGAAACGGGGCGCTAGTGATGTATTGAGATTTTATGAATTTCATTATCTTGTTCATAAAAAAAAAAAAAAAAAAGAGGAAAATCAAATGTTTATTCTTAGTTCAACACTTATTTTTGTCCTAGTAATGCATTTTTTGTAAGGGAAATGCTAACGGGTGCAATGTTGCATCCATTAAGGGTACAAAAAGTACACTCGTGGGTCCCACTTGTACTTAAAAAGTGTACTTTATAGTACAAGTGGGACCCAATAAATGTACTTTTTATACCCTTAACGGACGCAATGGTGCGCCCGTCAGCAAGACCCATTTTTGTGGATTCCTTGATCAGATGAATCTAAAAAGTACATAAACATGTTCAAAATTAACTCTTTTTAATGAAGGCAAAATAATCCGATGCAGACATAGTTTTGGATTAGTTTCATCTTTGCTCAAGTATCTTTTTAGTTTTAAAAAGGATAATGATTTTTGCATTCCACTTTCTTATTCGGCCTTCGATTGGGTAACGTACGTGTTATACTTGTTCTTATTGACTTGAAACACTTTGAGATACCTACCATGAACATCATAAGAGATATTTGTTGAGTTCTTAAGTTTTCTTGGGGTTCAAGTGACGTGTTTGACACTAAATGACGCGAGTTGACGGTTATCGAGCGAACTAGGATTTTTTTAGCGTTGATTTGAGACGAGCTATTGCATGGACACTTAATAGATGAGAATGAGCATGAAATGATATTAATAGATGAAAAGATTGACACGGGGCCCGAAAGGGTATGCCCGGAGTGACACGGGGCCCTTATGGTATGCCCGGATTATATTGAATGGAATAATTGAATAAGACGCATGATGCGGGTGTATAGAGAGCATGAGTGGTACACTTGGTATGTAGTGGACACAACAGAGTGATAGTTAATCTAATGTGATGAATCTTGAACTACTCTCTTATATTCGAATTTCTGTGACTTCTTTGGTTACTCTTGTTGATTTCCTTTCTTCGATGTACCTCATGAGCATCTCATTTACATTTAGAATGGATAGATGTTTTCCAACTGGGCTAGTGAGCTCACCCTTATAATTGTCAGGTACTCAGCAAAGAGGAACATGACTTGGTGTGTGGCGTGCATGCATGACTACTCTTTTGAAAGCTCATAGAACGAGTTACATGATCATCTTGGACTAGTACTATTTTTTTGAAAAGATAAACGTTCAACTTGTAAATTCATATAATTTTGACTAGAAACTTATGAAGACTATTTGGTTTATGTAATTTCAGGTACACCAAACTTTGACTTTCGTTGACTTGGGACATGTATTTTACTTTGACCGTGGAAGGTATTGACCTCCACGTGAATTATGTAATTATTTATGTTTATGAAATTTGGGGCGTTACAGGACACCCCTCCCCAAAGGAATTCGATTTGGAGTCGCCACCCGGATTTTATCGAATTGTCCCCAAGGAACCGAACTCGAATGACTAGTGCCTCATTTTTAGAATAAGGTTTGAGAACCAGTCCGTCATCACCATGATATCTTAGGTTCGAGAGCTTGGTTACGAGAGGGGAAGGGTTTTATGACACCCCCTTCGCCAGAGAGTCGGTTTTCTACTAAGTGTTTGTGGGATTTAGAAAATGTTTATCTTTCAGCTTTGAGCAAATAAATGGGGACAAGGGAAAGGGGATACAAGTAGACGAGATCATGAATAAAGATGCACGTGAGGTAGTAGATGCTTGTGCGATATGTATGAAGTGAATGTCTATGATGCACAAATGGCATGGAGATCATGAGAGACGTAATATATGCGAGACATGATGCTACACGAATAAAGTAAACATTGAACTTGAGTAAATACATGAAATATATGACCAACGAGTGGATTCTATGCGATGATCTATGCAAGAGCAAGATGAAATACAATGAAATAACCATGAATAAAAGATATATTGGACAAGATATAGCCACTGAAGACTGTTTTCATCAAAAAAAAAAAATTAATCTGCTCATTGCCACCACTTGAGCGTTCAAGTGGATGACTTGAGCCCTCATGCCATCACCACAGGCTGCTTCTGATCTTGATTTCTTTCTAAAAAATGGTTCTGTTTCCTTATATTTATCATGTTTCCAGAGTGATAACCATGGTTTTCAAAGTGATTGAGCCTCCAAGAACACATTTTAACCCATGAATGAGTGGATCAGATTGTGAACAGATCATTCTTCATATGAACAACCAACAAAAAGAAGAAACATGATCTCTCATCATTAAACATTGAACGAGCTGGATATTGAAAGAGAGGACTTGAGTGCTTAGGTCACTGACTTGAGTGCTCAAGTTATCCACTTACTCTTGGTTTCACCCCTGACCACTCTGTTTTGCCTTTGTTTGTTGAAAAGAGATTTATTTTCTTTCTTTTTATCATGTTTTTGAGCTAGGTCAGTTGCCTTCATGATCAATAAAGAGGTTTAGATACGACTTATAGCATGTTTGTGTTTCAAAAACCATCTTAAACCTCTTTATTTGAACTGATCAGGCCATGGATATACGTACTTTGATGAGAGTGATCAATAAGAGAGAAAACAAGCACGATCAAAATACATAAAATATGAGAAATAGAGAGATATGTTAAAAAACACTTGAGTGCTCAAGTCACTGACTTGAGTCTTCAAGCCATTAACTAGTTTTGAGGCTCAAAACTCATTTATATGCTACAAAAAAAACCCCACAAATGGTATGAAGAACCAGTATGAATTTGATGTCTCCCTCAGGAATCCAAAAATAACACGATCAAAGGGTATTTCTACCTTTTATGACTTGAAACAAGGGCTTTAGACTTGGTTTGTGAAAATTAGGGCTTGAGGTGAGATTTGGGGACTGATTTTGGACTGGGTAAGCAAGGTCTAGGCCTATTTGGGGGATCTGAACATGTTTTATGGACTCAACAAAAAAAATTGAAGTTTTTTAGGACTTTTTGGGATGAATTTTGAGAAAATAAGGTTAGAGGTTTGGGTTTTGGTTGAGTTTTGGACTGGATAAAGACTGGGTAGGCTGAAACTAAGCTTGGATGTGGGATTTGATCGCGTTTTGTAGACCCTCAAGTGAAAACCGAAGGTTTATGGGGATTTTGCTGATGATTTTTGTGGTGTATGGCCTGGGGTATGAGCTTAGATGATGATATGCACTTGGGAATGGCTGATCAAGCTAAATCATGACTAGAACATATGTTTTAATGGTGTTTTTTGAGGGTTTTATGGGAAAAATGGGATTTTTGAAGGATTTATTGATGAAGAACATGTTTGGATGTTGGAATCAGTAGATGGAATGATGGGGGATGCTCTGCTCTGGTTGTAGAAAGAGTGTGTGGGTGTTGTAGAACAACAAAATGGAGGAGAAGGGGGAGTTTTAAAGAGGATGATTTAGGCCTAAGGGCATCTTCAACCCACCTCCAAATCTCCAAAGAGCATCTTCAACCCACCTCCAGATCTCCAAAATGGAAGGTGGATGTCACATATTGAGGGAAATTTGTGTAATTTGTGCTTCTTTTCTTTTACTTTTTGTACTTTATTAGAGAATATTGGAGGGACCCATCGTACTTTTTCCTCCAAAATGGAGAAAGAGTTTCCATGGTCCTCCAGATTACCATGGAGACCCTTCCACCCATTTTCCTCCAAAATGGAGGAAGATTCTCCAATAAAGTACAAAAAGTAAAAGAAAAGAGAGGATATATTACACAATTTTCCCTCAATATGTCACATCCACCCTCCATTTTGGAGATTTGGAGGTGGGTTGAAGATGCCCTAATAGGTTCAATGGGCATGTGAGACAATAAATTTCGGGGCCTGGGGGAGCCTTAGGACAAATTTTAAGGGGTCAGCAAAGTGGTCTTACCTTGGTCCTACCAAAAGTCTCAAATTTAAATCCCCTTGCCAGCAAGCTCTTAGGGCCACTGAGTTTATACCCGGTCGTTACCTCCAGGACCCTAGAATTAGTAAAGGTGTGCGCAAGCTAGCTCGGACATCCGTTTATTATATAAAAAATAAAAAATTCCTCAAGATATGTGTGGATGGCGCCACGCGGCTCAAAAACTTATGTATTTTTTAAAACAAATTCGAAAACGAGAACGAGACACCATCCGGGATTTATTTGGAAAATAATTTTTGGTACCTGAGAAACCGTATAAAAATAATTGATGACTCTCGTGCTGCTTTTGGAAATAATTCGCTCCGCGAAAAGATTCTTTTGGATTCGGGAGCCAGGTTACGAACGGGGAAGGTTTTGTTAAAAAGCACCCCCTCGCCCGGGAATTCCCGGTCTTTACTAAATAATTGTGGGATTTTTAAGAAAATATTTTATTATAAAACTTTTTAACAAATAATCAAGTAAATAACTGGACAATAATAAACATGACTTTATGGAACCATAACAGAAATAAAATTAAGCAAAAAGAACTAAACAGTAATAAGGGTGAAACTGTAATTATAAAAAGTTTCAGAAGTTACGAAAACAGGGGCAAACATGGGAGAAATGGAGGAGGACTTTTGTTTGCAAAGGGAAGTCGTACGGCCCCAAAGGGACACCGTACAGTTGGTGTACCCTAGCCGTACGGCTGGTGTACCCTAGCCGTACGGCTGGTGTACCACTCTTATTTTGAAAAAATTTCGTTTGTGAACAAAAGCTCCCTTTTCGTTTGAAAACTGATTTTTCTTAACAGAAACACCCCAGATAACTTGGTTTTGCTCTAAAAAGGCATAATGGAACAAAATATATCTTCCCACGTGAATCGTACCGTGCGATTATCGATACGGGTCCGGAAAGTTTGAAAAACGAATTTGTACCTTCGGAACTTGAAACAGAGGCTAGAAGATTTGGGTATTTCGGGATACGGGCTTCGGGAATGAGATTTCGTACGGTTTTGTGACAACTGGAATTTGGGAATGAGAAAAAGGATGAGAATTGGGGTTTAAAGGTTTACTGGAAGCTAGAACGAAGTTTAGGACGTCTGTTTTCACCGGAAACTCAACTGGTGATCTTTCTCGAGTTGTTTTCAACATGTCTGGAAGAGGAAGATGATGAACATATATATAGGCATAGGAGAGAAACGAAATCACGCAAAATATACGAAGCGATGATGACATTCTCTGCACGCAAATTTTCTGGGATTTTCTGCAGTGGATAAGGATTCCAACCGTACGGCTTGGAAGGGGGCACCGTACGGCTAAGATGAATTTTCTGCCAAAAGCAAGTCGTACGGCTACTCAACCTTGAGTCAGCCAAACTTCGTGAGGCCGCCCCGGGTGCTACTGAACTCTGTTTTGCGCGTGGTTGGTACCGTTGAAAAGCTTGTTAAGTCTACTTTCTAATCCAAGTGGTTTGAACACAAAATAATTTGTACACCAAAAGTTATGACGATTTTACCCTCAGGTGGTCGGAAAAGGAGTCATTTTGGTAAAATCCTCATATCTCCCTCATTTCAAAACGGATTGAGACATATTATATATCGATAAAAAGGGTTTTTGATATACTAGAAGATGGTATAAGATAGGGTTTGTGTTGAAGAGATTTTCCTTGGGTCTTTGAACAAAAAATATTGTTCCAAAGCTTCCGAGGCACATTTTGACTTTTGTCATCATTGGGGAGCCGTCCGGCCACGTCTTTGAAGATGTTTAGGAGTGTCACGCCCTCGATTTTCTACATAAATAAATAAACATTTTTCTCCATAAAATAGCTCAATAAACTCATAAATTAGTCCAAAAGTCATCTCACAATGCTACATTGATAATAAATGATAATTCAATTTTTGGTACCCGTGTCCCATATAAATTGTTTCTCCAAAATGTTACATTCTCTCAAAAGGAGATTTATATACAACTTTAAATTTCAAATGATGAGTTTTCTGACAATGAAAATTCTTTCATGCCATGCTTCAGAAATGTCATGCATCCCTCGCATCCCAATTCATGCAGCTTGGTTATACCTGAAAGACTGAAACAGCAAAGGGGTGAGCATTCACTTTGCCCAGTAGGTATCCACTTATTTGTTTCAGACACATATATGCACAACAAAATATAATAAACAGGAAGCATAACATAAGATTTACAAATAACAATGAGCCACCAAGCATATCATTTGATTATAGCAACCGAACAATAACACTTCACGTGTCACTCACGCATACTTCTACGATATACCATTTAGATAACAATTTATCGAACTTCCCTCTAACCACGTTGTAAACCACAACATCAATATCCATCAACTTGATCTTCCGTATGTCTACTAATGGACTAGTCATTCGTATCCGACAATCACCATAAAGTCCATCTCTACAATATCATAAATTCACATGAGCAAAGATTGTAAAAATATATGTTTTCTTCCTTTGTCCCAGTTACTCAATTAAGACACAGCTTTCAACATTCAATTTTTTTCTGTTCCCTTCCTAGTAGTTACGATTTCATTATGTTTGTTAGCCCGAAAACATCCTAGCATTTCCTTCAATTTCATCAAGTACATCCATCAACTCTCACTAGTCAAAACCAAATATCCAATGCGTACTTAATAAAGAATACCCGTCACAAGACCAAGCATTTCCAAAGCTTCCAACATATTTCATGTGTCCATATGTACTAAACATACCCACGTATAACCAATGCTAAATGCAAATGAAATGAAAGAGCAAGTATATCACATAACGATTATAAGACTGATGCGGAAACAATAGAATGGATTATACATAATAAAGTCACTGGATTCCCTTACTACCAATACGCCGTACCCGACACGTACCCAACTTTTCATTATATATATACATTTAGCTCATTGTACTCGATACGTACCCCCGACACGTCATGTGTGTCCAAGATACCCAACTTACGTATCTCCTTCATTTAAATCAATTCACTATACTCCGAGCATATCCTTTCGGATCCTGTCAAATTTGTCATATTCTTGTGTCGCGTGTTCACTTAATCGAATCTTTAAGAAATTTCTCACGACACGTCCACGTGTTCAAGACACCCTCATTGTATGCACTATTCATTTAAACCATTCTTTACACTCCGGGCATACCTTAAAGGCCCCGTGTCATTCGAGGCATACCCTCTCGGGCCCCGTGTCATTCTGGGCATACCCTTTCGGGCCCCGTGTCATTCATTCAATTACTCATTTCCAATTTAAAGTACATAAACCACGTATTCGTGTCATCATGTCATCGTGTCATCCATCCCCTCGATGTTAATTCAATCCACAATTTTTATCCACTTCGATCAAGTAGGCCCACACAGCGTAAAACATAACGTTAATCAATCAAGAAAACTCAACAATCTCTGATCGTATAAGCGAACAGGTCCGAGACAAGTATCGGAACAAGAGACGGGGTTCGGAGGATGTTATACCAAGCAAATGCCCGAAGAAATCAAAAGGAACCACAAAACATGATTCTGGCAAAAAATGGCCATTTGTATTGATACACATGAGGGTGTATCGATACACTGGGTCCAAAATCTGGACAGCCCCTCTGGTATCGATACAAAGTGGGTTTGTATCGATATAAACCCGTTACGAGCATATTTTGAACAGTCTCAGTATTTTCGCCATAATTCTTCACACCGAACTCCTTTTTGGACATATTATATATCAAAACGTAGGTAATTTGAAGAGCTACAACATTGTAGTTTTACACTTTTTCCAATTCTGCATTGATGTTGCCCAAAAAGTGTGAACAGTAACCTGATCTAACAGATTTTCACCCAAGGTGGGGGATTTCAACCCAAACACAAACGGGATAGTTTAGGTTTAAACTAGAGATGCTAGGCAACAATTAAACATGGAGGGAGGTCAATTCCACTCCCAATTACATCAATCAATAAGCAATTTCGGAGATCAAAGAATCAAAGTTAAGAAATCCCATATAAAGAGGGAAAACATGATTTTCAAAGAGATTGAAGCCAATAACAAGATATGTACAACAAATCACGAACATACAACTAGAGAGAGTAGATTTAGGTCCCCTACCTCTTGATTGAGCTTCAAAATCCAAAGGAAAGAAATTTCTAGATCCCCAAATTCCACCAACCCGTTTTTGAGCTTCAAGGTGCGAAAAGAGCAAGTTCCGGGCTTCAAATCACGCGTAGAACAATAATACAAGGTCAATTTGTGAAGGGGTTTGATGGAGGGAGTGTATTTCGAGCTTGAGGGGTGTTTTAATGGAGGAGAGGAAGAAGAAGAAGAGGGGGAAGAGGGAGGGGACTGATTTTTTGTCTCTCTCCCTACCCTTTTAACACCCAACTTCAAAAATTACACCACACCCCCCCCGAATGACATGTGTTATGCAATAGTTACTCACGTGTCTTATTTTGGCGCATTGACCCAAGTTTCTACATGAGATTCAATTCCTCGCACTTCCTCATTTTTATTCCGGAAAAAATATTATGAATTTTCGGGTCCTTACAGGGAGGTTCAAATTGGGGTGTCTACAATATGTTTAATAACAATATAATTGAGATTACCATACATACTGTTAAAATTCTTAAATACATCGGGGTCAAATGTAACTCATAGCTTTATACAGTGGACATAGTTTTAATTAGACCTTTTTTTTTTTTTCAATTATCAACAATAATCAACTCCAAAAACAAACACGATATAATTTTTTTGACTCCTCCACTTGCTTAAAATTTTCTCTCCCGTCATCATATCACATAAATCTCGCATTTAAAAAATGAAAAGGTTTTTCCAATTTTAAAGGAAATTTATATATGACCCACAACAACAAAAAGAAAAGTTGAAAGATGGGAGTACAAAACCATGAAAAAAGGCTGAAAGACAAACAATATCAATATTGACATATTGTTAAGAAGAGAATGCACGAGTGAGTAGTGCCCAGTGAGCCTGCGATTTGGGTACCCGGAGTGATTTGATTTTGGGTATCCGTAGTGACTCAAGTCACTATACATCCGTAGTGATATTAATTGTAGGTCCTCTACAATATGTATTTGGGATCGAAACTATACAATTTGTCGGGAATATTGAGTACATTGTTCGTATAAAAAATCAAATTAATTGGATATCGTTAGTCATATGATCGGATACCATTTATATGGATGACCATCATTTGGAATTGTGTGTCTACTAATCTCCGATGATCATAATTTTTTGTACCTATAATGTGCTCAACATTCTTGGAAAAAAAGAACGGTTTCAATCCCAAATGAAGATTTTAGAGGGTCCACAATTAAGGTCACTACGAGAATATAGTGACTTGGGTCACTACGGAAACCCCAAGTTCGTGAGCCTGAATAATTTCTCTCCCGGCTTGGAATGGTAACCAACTGTAACTCTGTTCTTCAAAACTTGTTGTCTTTTTGGTTTTTCAAGTTTTGTTCGTATTTTTTATATTTTTGGTAGATTCACGTTATATTTTTTTTATTAATCATCCATCTCGACGAGAGGTGTCTAAACGTAAAAAATTATGATCAAAAGCAAAAACAAATCACTAACGATGAAAAAAATACAAACAACTGTCTTTTTTGATCTATAAAAGTCGTCTTACATGAACATTTTTTAGCGGACCACATTTTTATATTTTTCTAATTGCTCTCGTCGATACAAATGTTTATTTAAAAAGAAACGAAAATCCAAACAAATATTAAGGAAAAAAAATATTGTTCAGCCCACAACTGTTGTGTAGCTTTGTTGTTTTATTTTGAGACATTATGGTTCTGTTGGGACATGTTGTATATTTGGTTATCTTAATGAATTTCTATTTATTTCTCCAAAAAAAAAAAAAGGAAAAAAATATATAGAGAAAAAGTTAATTACTTGGACAAAAAAGTCTTTATTAGACGACGTACAAAGGAGGCGATTGGGGAGTAGTCACGTGGCAAACTTTACCACTCGCAAAACTGCTTGCATTAATTACAGGTCCCACAATTGTTTATGAGTGTAATGAAATTTTGCAATTTTCCATTTTCTTGTGCAACTTGACCACTTTCTTTTTCAATACCGTACATAACTTCTTCTTCTTTTATCCGGAACTGCAATAATCTTTTTTTTTTTTTTTACAGTCAGGTAGTCCGGACCAAATTACGTGCACCTTAACTATTCTCCTCCTAGTATTTTTATCAACAAGCCATGTATGCCAACATTAAAAAATCAAAAAAGATTAGTGTCAAGCTCCAAAAAATTATCAAATTTCAAATTCAAAATACCTGAATTTACATCCCATTCATGGTGACACTTGAGTTACCCTTTGGTTGGAAACTGCAATAATCTGGTGGATGCATTTGCGACACATCCAGTGGTCTTGTACCATTTACATCCACCAGTTCCCGTTAAAATTTTATTATGTGATGCAGATTGATTTGCCAATATCAATCATTAAATTTTGCCATTTAACTGAATCCTCGACAGTTTAAGAATTCAAAATGGTGAAGGCTAAAAGTCCGCATTCAGAGTGAAGGATAATATATAAAAGATATTTTGATATTTAATTTTTTTCATTAATATCCGTAAAAATATATTGTTATCCGTAAAATGTATATCAAAATTCAAACTCATTTATCTATCTGTATCTATTATCTTCTGCCCACTAGGCCCATTCATAATTGACGCAAACAATGAAAAGACAACTACTATCAATGGTACATTTTTTGGATTTAAGGGTGTTGTTGGCTCAATTGACCAATTCAAATTTCCTTTTTTTGGGCAATTCTAGAATTTCAATTGGTCAATTCTAGATGGGCCAGTTGCTATAGGATCCACTATAGCTATTTCCTAACACCTTTAGTCCATCAAATATTTTCATACAGTTTCTAGTCCACCTTGCATACAAAAAGACAAAAAAAAAAAAACCTCGCTTAAAAATAAAACGTTGGCTCTCCTTTTTGTGGAGCACCGATCGCGGACCACCGATTCACCTCCTCCGACCAAAAAAAACACTCGCTCTTTCAGGAGTGAATCCAGTCAGCCCAACCTTTCTCCGACAACCGGAGCACCGATTCACCTCCTCTCTGCCTCCCCCGTCGCCGTCCTCTCCCTTCTCCGCGTAGGCACAGTAATTTCCACTTCCGGATCTGGATCTTAACCCGATCGTTCGGATCCCGGGGATGATCAGACTGAATCTGGCAATGGTCGCCAGTGATAGTTGAAGCTCTGACTTTTAGATCCAGAAACAGAGATGATGGAGGGAGAAGAGATAACAGACAAATCACACCGCCAGCGACATACCAGGTACCAGGTTTGAGAGTGCTAAATCGAATTCTATTGCTGCTTTTGGGGCTAAATTTATGGCTGGTGTTCATCAGATCGCTCTATGCCGTTAGCTCGTTCTTCAGATCACTCTGTATTCTCTCTTTTTTGAAGAGGTTTCCGTTTCACAGTGCATCTTGGGAAAGTAAAATGTTCTGGAAAACAGAACAGTAAAAAGAGAGGCAGAGAGAGGAGAACGAGTTGCTCCAAAAGTTTCAACCTCCTAGACAAAAAGTACTATTTCACGTGCTTGTGAGAGCTGTCTATAGGTGTAAACCACTTTTCCACATTTGATTTTTTCTTTTTTGTTAGGAGTAATATTGGAGTACTACATTTTTTTTTTTGAACGGGATTGGATTACTACATTTGGAACAATGATTTTTTTAGTTTGCTAGTACTAGTATTATTATTATTTTTATATTGATTTATATATATGTCTCAAATATGTTTTCTATTACATGTGGATAGATGACAATTTGATCTTTTTTAAAAAAATATAGTCTAGATAACCACATTTTGTGAGTCCAGATAACCACCTCTTGTGAGTCCAGATGACCAGATCTGATCCCAAGTAGGCTATGAAAAAAAAGATATAGTCCAGAAAATCAAATCTTGTGAGTCCTAATATCACCTCTTGTGAGTCCAGAATCCAGAGTACCATATCTGATCCCAACCAGAAATTGATTTTTTGGTTTATTCATTTTGTCTTTATTCAAAAAAAATTTGCATTTATTAGTTTTGCATTAATTTTTTGTGATTTATTGGTTCCTCTCGACGAGACGAATCTAACAAATATGAAATTACAGTGAAAATTTATTATTTTTTGAATAAAGCCAAAATTAAACCAATAAATCACGTATTTTTGGCTTGATTAAAAAAAATATTAGTTTTGACTATAATTTTATACTCTTTAGATTCGTCTCGTCGAGAAAAACCAATAAACCACAAAAAATTGATGCAAAACTAACATTTGCGAATTTTTTTTGAATAAAGACAAAACGAATAAATCAAAAAACCGGTTTAAGTTTTTTTGCCAAAGGAGTCTAGATAACCACATATTATGAGTTTAGATAACAACCTCTTGTGAGTCTAGATAACCACGTCTGATCCCAAATAGGTTAAAAAAAAAAGATATAGTCCATATAACCACATATTGTGAGTCCAGATAACCACATTTTATGAGTCTAGATAACCACATCTTGTGATTTCAGATATGGTTATCTGCGCCGGTGACTTTTCCGGCGCATGTAAAATTTTCCGGAGAACTTTCCCGACGCCGGTGAACTTTTCCGGCACCGACGAACGTATATTATGTTTAAACTTTAAATTTAATGTGAGGGTATATTTGTCTATTAATATTGGAGAGTGGGCCTAACACCTTAGAAATTTTTAAAAAAAAATGGATTAGAAGTGTTATGGAAATATGAGGTGGACTAGACATGTTACAAAAAGCTATAATGGACCTAAGAGCAATTCCTTAATTCTAGATTTCGCTTTGATTATCACTCCATGAATCAACCTTGGCAGATTTTGCTCCTGAAAATCGCTCTACGATCAAAGGATTAAAACTCGTTGTTTTGCTTGTCTTTCTACACGCTTAACCTAGATTATTAAACATTAATGGGAGCTAGGTACAGTTTAATTTTTAGTTTATTATGCACTGTGGTGCACAACACCCACCCCTGGTCCGTGTTGTGCACCCCTCGGCCATCGGATCATGTTTGGACAGTCTAGATGCATTCGGGAATTTTAATTTAATTTTGATTTATTGTTACGAGTAAAAAATCAAAATACATCTGAACCGCTCAAAACACAATTGAATTGCCGAGGGGTGCACAGTACGGTATATATCATTGCGTGCACAACACCCACCCGTTCCAGGGAAAAGGGGGACGTGGGTACGTTTATTTTCATTGGATGGAATTATTCCAACCAAACATCCTATACATTAATGTACCTACCTATTTACAATTTTTAGCCTATGAGAACCACTTTTTGTAGCCCTACATCTAGAATAATTAATTATTTTACGACCATTAATATGGTTTGGTTGTCACTTGTCACAGTATGCTATTCTGGCCAGCTATGGAAGCACGTCGGCAAGTTCCTGTCTTTCCACATCTCCTATGGAATTTGGATGACCGATTTGATTTTAAGTGAATTTGTAATGAGGACGGATTTGAGAGTTAATTTATAATGAGGGGTGAACCCATCTCTTAAGAAAGGTGAATTTGTAATGAGGTGTTTGAATAATTTTTTGAGAAGGAAAATTTGGAGGGTGGATAAAAGGGTAAATGACTGAATTTGTCCCAAATTTAGTAATTCCATTGACAAAATGGATTAATTTCATTACAATTAGAATAAATACATAATAATTTTTTAAATTATATTAGATATTTAAAAAATAATATTTCTGAAAAAAATTTAAAAATTAATTACTAAACATTAATTTTTGTGTGGTTAAGTTGTTGAGAATTCTTGAATTGACTTGTTGCACCAAGAGGTAACCATACAGGATTATTATGTCCAACAATCCTTGGTTATATCACTCCTCTGTAGCCAAAAAAAAAAGGGGTAGTCTTCTTCTCCTCCCACAAAACCCAGATCAAAATCATAAAAAATCCTCCGTTCAAAATCCGTCGATCAAACCCACAAAGGGGGAGGACGACTGCCGGCAAGGATGATGTTCACGAACGGTACCCCTTTTCCCCACCGATCTGCTGTTCCACTTCGTGTTTTTTTTTTCTTTTGGGATTTCTTTCCAAATATTATATTTTTTGGATTGAAAAGGGGTAGATTTGGAGGGACAAAATCGACCCAATCAGCCCAGATATGCTAACGACATGGGTCAAGGAGGGCTTCGTAAATCCACCCGCAGGTGGATTTGTAAAGATGAACAGTAAAAATAGTCCGGAGTGGAAGATGGGTTGCCAAAGAGTAGGTTTGGAGTGGAACCAGGAGTAGAAATCAAGCCGCATAGCAAATCACCCCTCCACCTTGTTTGGTTTGGTTTTCTAGGACTAGGTTCTCACTTTTCCAAGTAAGACTCCTCACATGAAGCCACTACTTTCTCTCTCCTCCCCATTTTAGGAAATGCTATACTAGTGCACATTTTGTGCGAGATGAGTTCGTGGGACCCTTTTTGAACATCCATACAAATGATCCGTGCCATTCATTAATTTTTTAAATAATTTTTTGATTCACCCCTAACAAATCAGATCATTTAAAAAATTATAAGTGGTTGATCCGTCCTCGAATTATTCATTCACAATTTAGGATCTTGAATTTTGACAGAAGTTTGAAAGAAAGTTAGACAACTGGATCAAATACTTAAAATTATCCGATTGACCTGATTTTTTTCTGGATGACTTAAAGAATAATTTTAGAACTAATGGACGACTTGGATCAATTGTATGGGTCTTTGAAGTGGACCCCACAGACCCATCTTGTACAAAATGTGCAATAGAGTAAAATTTCCTAAAATGGAGAGGAGAGAGAAAATAGTGGTTTTATGTGGGGGGCCCCACTTGGAAAAGTGAGACCTGGTTTTAGAAAACCTTTCCAAATAAGGCCCTCATCTCCACCAACCAAGCAGACCCGTAGGGCTATTTTGGCAGGCTATTTTTTTGGTTAAATTTTACTTACCTCCCCTGAGGTTTCAGACAACAGCAGATTCCTCCCCTCAAGTTTTAAAAATTGCACTTATCTCCCTTCTGGTTTAGTTATCGGTTGAAATTTCCCCCAAGCCGTTAGGAGGGCGTTATAACTTAACGGAAATCGCTGAAATCATCAACTTAACCTTTTTTTTGCTACCCATTTTACCCCTGTAGCTTGATGGTATGACATGAATGCCCTTCCAAACTTAATTTAAAAGACATTAATGTTTGTACTCACAATTTCTTAAAAGAGTTTTATTAATATATTCATTTGGTTTTAAATATGCATTTACAAATATTCTTGTTCTTTATATTTTTCAAAATGTTTTGGCCCCATATAAGCATGTTTGGATGCTATTCTTCATTTTTGGCCCGTTTATAAGATTCAAATAAAATTAAACCAAAAAAAATACTCCCCTCGTCCCTTTTTAAGTGTGTGACCTCGTAATTCCAACTTATTTTCTCTCACGTCAACTTTTACTATTTTTACATATACTTTCCACTACTTACCCTTATCAATATAATAATACCCACTAACTTTTCAAAAAGGAATTTGCTTTCAAGGGTAAAATAGGAAATGTATCCACTAACTTTTCAAAACACACACTTATTAAGGGACAACCCAAAATGGAAAGTTAAACACTATATAAGGGACGGAGGGAGTTCTATTTAATGAAAGTGGTTCTTATTGGGAAAAAAACTCTATGAAAGTGATTTCCTTTGTCATCTCATATAAAGTTGCGTCTTAGGGAACTTTTCGCTTAAGGTTAAAATAATTGAGGTGTAAGACCACTAATAAATTATTTTTTAATGAATAAATACACTAATAAATCTAATGCATAAGTTTGTCACTAGATAACACAAATAAACTAAGGGATATCATGATGTTACACATTATTTTTGTATTTTTAGCACCAATTTAGTTTGCACATAATATATTTATTTTCAGCACATAATTTCTTTATGCTTTGGACACAATTTCTTTATATTCAGCACCAACTTAGTTGATACGGGTTAAAAAATGAGAAAGAGATTAAAAGGAGACAATAGAGCAGCACATTTTAGATTAAAGATTCTCTCATGCATAATTATTTACTTTGCACATATATGGTTAGTGAGGAGCTTGCCATGCATGCAAGTCCAAAGAAAACCTTGGAGCTTTGCTGGCACTTTAAGCTTCCAGATCCAATTCCAATTCTCATTAGTGTTGGCCATGTTGGCCAAGCAATCATAGGCAGATTTAACCGAGAAGTTCCCATTGCTGTTAGCCACCCAGCAAGGGGTGTCTTCTACCTTAGCTCTCCTTGGAAGGAGGGTGTTGGTAATGACACCAACCTCACTAGTTCCCAGAGCATCAACCAGACGAGGAGTGTCCCACTCTTTGTTATCCGTAATGAACTCTTTCACCACACTATGATCCATGCTCGGAGACTGCCTCACTTCCGCAAGGCTGGTGTCACCACACCACCAGTCATGCCAGAAGGAGATGTTGTCCCCATTTCCCACCATCCATTTGATATTCTTGACCGTGAAATCCCTCACTTTAATGATGCTCCTCCAAGTATGGGAAGCCTTATTCTTAGAGGGCTAGTCCTTGAAGGAGTGGCGTTTAAGATATTTGCTTTTAAGCACTTGAATCCAAAGGGGTTTTTTCTCAGCAGTGATTCTTCAACCCAACTTGGACAGGAAAGCAAGATTAGAAAGGCCAGCCTTTCTAATCCCAAGGCCCCCCCATTTCTTAGGTTTACAAACAGTGTTCCAGTTCACCAAATGGACTTTCTTTTTATCCTCTGTGTCTCCCCATAGGAAATTACGATTGATTTTATCAATATGGTTAGCAATAGAGGTGGGGAGGGAGGAGGTTTGCATGGTGTAGTTGGGTATGGTAGACGTAACAGCTTGCACAAGGGTAGCACGACCCATGAGATTAAGGGAATCCACTTTCCACCCCGCAAGTTTTTTAGAAAGTCTCTCGATAACGTATTGGTAAGTTCTCTTGGACACTTTAGAGTGGATCAAGGGGACTCCAAGATACATACCAAGATCTTTGGTGAGAGCAAAACCACATTTATGACTCAGATTTTTAGCCTTGTTACTGGACAAATTGGGAGAAACAAATTTTTTTGATTTATGAGTGCTAACCAATTGACCCGACTCATCACAGAACTTATCAAGCGTGTCTTTCATGACTTCACATTGTTTATCTGTAGCAACACCAAAAAGGATGATATCGTCCGCAAAGAAAAGGTGGGAAAGGCAGGGGCCATCATAGGAAGCTTTAATACCCGTCCATTGGTTAAGAGCAACCCTTTGATTAATGCTGGCAGAAAACCTTTCCATGCAAAGGACAAAAAGATAGGGGGAAAGGGGATCCCCTTGGCGAAGGCCACGCTTAGGGGTAAAGGCAGGAAGAGGTTCCCCATTCCAAAGAATGGAGGACTCCACACTCGTAACACAGCTCATGATGAGGGCAATGAGTTTTTCATTAAATTTAAAATATCTAAGAGTGTCAAGAAGGAAATCCCACGAAATTCTATCATAGGCTTTGTCAAAATCGATTTTCCAAATCATACCACCATCTTTGGCCTTAGTATTTCTAAGGGTATGAATGACCTCTTGACAGATAATAATATTATCAGTTGTTTGCCGCCCCGGAATGAAGCTCGATTGATAGGGGCTTATGATCTTTTCAAGAAGGGGTCTAATGCGACTAACAATAATCTTGGAGATTACTTTGTAAGAAACATTACAAAGACCAATCGGACGAAACTGATTAATAGACTCGGGGTTGGCAACTTTAGGGATGAGCACAATGTTGGTCCTATTCAGATTGGGAGGTATGGAATTATTATCAAAACAGTCTCTAATCAACTCGCAAAAGGAATTACCAATAATATCCCAAAATTTATGATAGAACACAGCATGGAATCCGTCCGGGCCAGGGGCCCTATGGGCACCGATGCTTTTGATCGCCAACAATATTTCCTCTCTGGAGGGAGTGAGATCCAACACAGCATTATCTTCCTCGCTAATACAGTTGTGAACCCAGGTACTCCAATGCATAGAAGTATTATTGGTATCATTACAAAAAAGAGATTTGAAATGGTTCATGATAAGGAGTTTTAGCTCACCAATGTCCTCAATCCAATTACCATCCTGGTCTTTGAGGGTGAGGATCTTGTTTCTCCTTCTACGTATGATAGTAGAAATGTGGAAAAACTTAGTGTTACGATCCCCCTCAATGATCCATTTGGTTCTTGATTTTTGAAACCATAACAGTTCCTCTTGCTTCAAAATGCTTTGGAATTCACGAGATAACTCTTGTTCAAGCAAGAAGAGGTTTTGAGAAAAGGAAATGCACTGGCTTTTCTGAATCCCTTCCAGCCTAGCCAGAATTCTTTTCTTATTTCGAAAAACATTACCAAAATTATTTTTGTTCCAAGTACTGATTTTATTGGTCAAAACATCAAGGTTTTCCATGAAAGGCAGATTGGCGAGAGTCCAAGAATCACCAATTAAATTAGAGAAACATGGGTGGCTTGTCCACATATCTTCAAAACGAAATTTCCTATCATAGGGGAGGGATCGAGGAAGCCCCTCCGTATAGATAAGAAAGGGGCAGTGGTCTGAATAAACACGAGGCAGGTTTTTAACAACCACCTCAGGGAATAAAAACTGCCATCTACTATTGCAGATAGCTCTATCAAGCCGGACCATGGTATTCGCGAGTCCAGACCTATTATTGGTCCAAGTAAGTTTCGGACCAATACAACCAAGGTCAATGAAATTACATGCATTCAAAAAATTACTAAATTTGTTGCATCTATGAAAGGAGTTACCTCTTTGGAAGCTACGTTTTTCCGAGCTCTCAGCATGGTCATTGAAATCCC
This sequence comes from Gaultheria prostrata, assembly GCA_036023075.1. Classification (NCBI taxonomy): domain Eukaryota; kingdom Viridiplantae; phylum Streptophyta; class Magnoliopsida; order Ericales; family Ericaceae; genus Gaultheria; species Gaultheria prostrata. Next base: position 6,553 of record JAXBDA010002585.1, on the reverse strand, counting down.
CAGCTAGAAGACGGGCCTTGCTATCATTAGTGGTCCGGTCCTGGAGATCGTACCACATAACATCCCTAGCCATTGGATTGTTGCTACCATAGATTGCTGAGAAAACCCAATCCTCGAAGTCAACCCTCGAGATGGTTGCATGGATCGCTTGGTTCCTGACTTCAACGACCGAGACAATGACTTTGCTAGGGTCCCAAACCACCCAAATGCCACCCGATCTGCCCACCGGGTCAGAGAAAGAGTTTGCTGTAAACCCTTTGTTTTTGAAAAAATTGTTAAGGGTTGAAAATGGTACTTTTGTTTCCACCAGGACAAGCAGATCGGGACCGTGGCTGTTGATCAAGTCAGACATAGTCCTCCTGAAGGTGCCATTGCCCGCTCCTCTACAGTTCCATATAAGGCAGATCATAGAAAAATGTTTGAGTATGGATGGAAGGGGAAGAAGTTCATTCCAGCCTACCATTTTCTTGACCTCCATTTGGTCTCTCACCGACCCATTTTTGCTCTCCAGATCTATCACGTAGAATGGGACTCCGGCTACGTTGAACCCTGGTGCCGTCACTTCCATTGTCGTCGTCTTAGTTGACCACTCTACCGTGACTAGAGCTCCCTCCTCGACCTTTGGTTTGATCAGGGTGCAAATTGGCTTGTGGTGGAGATGAGAGGTGTCTACCTGCAGTGGGTTCATTTTGATGGGTAACCGAGCTAGGGGAAACTGAAGGGAAGTGGTTGAGGTTGGGAGCAGAAGAGTGTCTGAATGCGCCGCTGAAAGGGGTGGGAAATTAGATGGGGAGGATGGTGGGGTTTGGGGGGAGGGCGTAGTGTTAGGGAAATAAGGGGTTTGAGTAGTCAGCGGGCTGGGAGAAGGGATTACCTCCATATCCGAAGTGCCAGGCTCATCCACAGTAGATTTTTTAATGCCATCTAGAGCTTTAACCTTAACCCATGTGGGCTGACTAGTCTTGGGCTCGGTATTGGGCTTGGGGGAGGGGTTGGGCCTCTTAGGTCCTGATGTGCTAGCCTCAAACCAGTTGAGAAGAGAGTATCTGTTATCTCTAGCCTCCTGTCTTTGAGCATTTCGGCCCGGCCTATTAGTTTGGGTCATATGACTTTTGTCCAAGAATCTCTTACTTCTGGGTTTTCTTTGCACAAGGGTCCATTGCCCGTACACTGGAGCTTGGGCCTGCGAGTTTGGGGTCGTCTTCTCCTCTGGAATAGGGTTGCTGGCCGGTACCGGCGGACTGGAATTTTCATTTGTCACCGGCTGTGAAATTTTAGTCCATGCGCATTGATCTCGCCGATGCCCCACACGCCCACATCCGAAGCATAAAAGAGGTATATGCTCATATTCCACTCTGTAAATTTTTCCTTCAATAATAACTCTAGATTTAAGGGGTTTACTTAGATCCACTTCCACGCAAACTCTTGCATACCTTCCTCGCTCTGTCTCCACTGTAGTAGAATCTGCTTTGATAGGTCTACCCAATCGCTTTGCAATGCGATACATATTCTTTTCATAATAGTATTCCAGGGGAAAATTAGGGAAGCGAACCCACACGGCAGTTTTGATTTCTTCCGCTTCATCGGTTTTGAAACGAGGTTCCCACTCCCTAACTGTTAGGTACTGGTCGTTAAGAATCCAAGGGCCTTTGGTGAGGACGTTAGAGCGGTCAGAGCTCATATCAAATTTGAAAACCACAAAACCCATCCCAATGTCCAGAGCACTGAAATCTCCTTGTAGATCCCAAAGGGGTCTCGCTCTCGAACAGAGTGATTTGTACCCAATTGGATACCCAATAGGTTTCACGATCAGAGCATTTTTCCACGGTTGTCTCGCGTAATTAAGGAAGCTTACAGGGAGATGAACAACGGGAATGCCATCTTTTTCTTCTTCTTCATCTATATTTTCCGTCTCATCAGTATCCTCTTCACCCAAAATTAGGGCTTCAACATCTTCAGAAAAGGCAATTTCTTTGTCTTTGTTAGAAATGAGAGCTTGCTTAAAAGACAAAACCTTAGGGGGGGACTCCTTCAAACCCTCGTTAGTAGGAGGAAGCGTAGTTGGAGAAGTTTTCTTGCTGTTCGTCATGGTAACGTCGTTGATGGTGACCGGGATTTCGGTAGCTAGGTGGTCCTCCGCCATGGCAGAGGAGTAGTCGTGGTCGTTCTTGACTTTCTTAGTACTACGGATGAGGTGATCTTCTTCTTCGGTGGAGATGGTTTCCGATGGAGGTCTGGTGGGAAGGTTAGCCGTTACCGGGGACTGCGATTGCATAGAGCCGTTGAAAGTGATTTCCTTTGTCATCTCATATAAAGTTGCGTCTTAGGGAACTTTTCGCTTAAGGTTAAAATAATTGAGGTGTAAGACCACTAATAAATTATTTTTTAATGAATAAATACACTAATAAATCTAATGCATAAGTTTGTCACTAGATAACACAAATAAACTAAGGGATATCATGATGTTACACATTATTTTTGTATTTTTAGCACCAATTTAGTTTGCACATAATATATTTATTTTTAGCACATAATTTCTTTATGCTTTGGACACAATTTCTTTATATTCAGCACCAACTTAGTTGATACGGGTTAAAAAATAAGAAAGAGATTAAAAGGAGACAATAGAGCAGCACATTTTAGATTAAAGATTCTCTCATGCATAATTATTTACTTTGCACATATATGAATGTTTTAATATATTGTTTAAGTTATTAAATACTTTAAAAAAATATGTTAATATTATTTCTTCTCACAAAAATAAAGATCATGTGTGTATATAGGAGTGGGGTCTACTTTTAAGAGTTGATAACATGTTAGTTCAATGTTCAATCAATTTTTCTTGGCTTTTTAGTGAAAGAAAAAAAAAAATCAAAAGTGAAAGAAATTATATTAATTTTTTTTTCCAGGGGAGGTATCTGTTGTTATTATGAACCTCAAGGGAGGTCAATGGAAGGGTAAAAATGTAAATTCACGTTTTCCGTTAATGGAAGTTACCCGACAAGATTGAGGGGGGAGGTAAGTGCAATTCAGAAAGATGAGGGGAGGTATCTGTTGTTGTCAAAAACCTGAGGGGGAGGTAAGTGAAATTTACCCTCTCTTTTTTTTTTTTTACTTTTTTTTTCAGTTTTTCTCCATGTTTGTTAGTTTTTGCATATTTTTTTTTATGGATAATTAGTTTGTCTCAATGAGAGTCAACGAGAAAAAAAATCAAAAAAAAATCAATTTTTTTTAATAAGCCAACAATAATCCAAAATGGTTTTTTGTTTGAATTATTTGTTTAAAGATTTTGATGGTAATATTTTAGATTGATCTTCTAATTGAGACGAACCAATAACGTTCAGCCCACAAAAAAATCGATGCAGATCTAACCAATGTGAATTTTTTTTTGAATATGGACAAAAAAAAGTAGTCCAAATGGAGAATTTAGGGCAAAACACCACTATGTCTATTATTTAAGTACCCATTTTTTAATTAAACATCCTATATACTCCCTCCATCCCAAATTGTGGATCTTTCTTTCTTTTTTTGGATATCTCAAATGATCAATTTAAAAAGTTAACAAAGAAAAGTTGGTACTTCTTTCTCGTTTTTTTAGTATAATTATGTACTATTCATAAAAAATTGAATTTCCAAAGCTGAAGCAACAATTTTAGACGAGGGAGTACTATTTCCACACCACCACCACCACCGATGTGTATCCTATCCACCATTAATGTGCATATTTAGCCTCTGACGACCACAAGATGGGACTTTTTTTTTTTTTTTTTGAGCAAAACAAAACAAATCATATATTATATATAAAAGAATATAAATATAAATTACATGAAACTAGAATTACTCACACATAAATGAAGAGATTCAAAACAAAGTCCATAATCATTATAACACCAACCCAACTACTAGCCTCATTAAAGGGAGAAATAATACAACAAATAAAAAAAATACTACTCCGTAACACTCAGATAAAGAATTATAAACTCCTGACTTCCTAGTAAGATAAAAGAGTCTTGCTACTATGGTTTCCTTGGGAGCCCAATATACAACCATTATGGTTTCGTTGTTAGTAAATGCTATTCTGGCCAACCCTAGAAGCATGTTGTTGAGTTTCTACTTTTTCCCCTAGTCCTTGCTTAGGGATAGCAATTTCATTATTGTTATTAAATGCTACTCCTATTCTGGCCACAATAATGATACATACACACACTTTCAACCACACACAACCACACACCCTGTGGGACCCACAGTGGACCCCACCACATGTGAGAGGGTGTGTGTGGTTGAAAGTGTGTGTATGTATCATTATTATTCTGGCCATCCCTCGTTGAGTATCTGTTTTTTCCCGAAGTCCTTGCTTAGCGATAGCAATTTCATCAGAAACCAACTTATATTTATCGGGAGGTTTTACCTAAATTTTTAAGCCCGGATTCAGTACGATTTTTACAGTAATTCAAAATTTGGCTTTGGGTTTGATTTTCTAAAATATCCCCACAGAAATTAACCCAATCACCAACCCGTGATAGGAGTATATATTTAACTACTCTCATATTGTGCATCTTCAAACACACTCTACACGTCTATGATAAAGTCAGTACGTAGTTCATGGCTGGGTCTCATCCACAAGTCCCAAATTCTAGCCACACCCTCTTTAGTCTCTCTCCTCACCATAGATACAAGGGTCTTTCTCTTAGAAAACTTCCAATACAACGGTTATCTGTAACTTATCTCACATGGGAATGGTTATTTGTAATACCTCTCTCATATGGGGTGGGAATTACACAGTGGCGACACTACTATATAGCCAGCGAGGTCTGGGTTCAAAAAATGCACTGAATTTTTTTTTCTTTTTAGATATAAATCAAATTTTCTTTACTATTGTCAGCGCTGGGTTACTCGTGCGACGTTAAAAAAAATATTTTCAACTAAATTTGAATGAACTTGTTATAGCCCTAACAAAACAAAACAAAACAAACTCAAACACAATTTAATCTCACATATCCGTGCATTAACATAAAAGTGGGATAGTGGGCTTTATATTATTGGGATATAATGGGATAGTGGGCTTTATATAATAGGATATAATGGAATAGTGGGCTACTGGGTTTGGGAAAAAAAATAGAAAAATGGGACTTTGCTCTATCTCTCTGTCTCTGTGTCAAGAAGATGAAAGAACAGGGCCACAGGCGATTCTTTGGTCACGTACATTGAGAAGAACATGTTTAAGAGTGTTGATAATGAAGCTATAATTCAACGCTTCCAAAATATGAAGTCTCGTCGTGGGATATTGTAATATGTAGAAACCTTTTTTTGTCAAACGATGTAATGGATATGTCTCTTTTGCCTAGTTGGAGTTTTTTTTTTTTCGCATACAATTTTTTATTATGGACACGCTTTGTATTTTTTGTCAGCGCTGAATGAATCCTGGAGTCGCCACTGGAATTACACCCACAGAGGGTGGGCGTTTCAAATAACTGTAGTATTGAAAAAAACCTCATCTCAATCCACCCTTCAAAAAAAAAACCGTTGTATTAGAAAATAGAGGAAGTATCCATAGTGGAACCAAAAACTAAGGCATGAGCCTGTACAAGAAATGAACAAAAAAGAGACTAAAGCCTATACAATCGAAAAAGCCTAGAAAGAAACGTGTTGATTCTGGCAGAGCTGAGTGGATGAATGGGTAGGCATAATGCTCTTGCTTTGGGAAGCTTTGACTCTCCAACCCTTAAACAACCCGCCATCAGATTCAGGAAAAAATTTAACATTGACCTATCCGCGTCTGGTAACGTTACGGTCTAGGTGGAAAAAAGAAAAAACCTGTCAGGTTTCAGTTCATGCTCGGGTGTAACTTGAAATTTCAGATTTCGGTCTGGTTTTGACAGAAAAAAAATAAAAAATAAAAAAAATAAACAGACTAAAAGTTCAACCCAACCCAGGCATAACAACTTGAATGCCCGTCACTTTGGTTGGTTTTGTTTTTAAAGGAGATTTTTGTGGTAACGAGTTGAACCGTGCTGAGAGAGAGGGGACGGTTCTTGAGAACCAAAACGAACACAGTCGACTGCCATTTCAGTTTTCAACCAAAGCAGTAATTTGACTTTGCGCTTGCTAGTATTCAGCAGTTTGTAATATCTGGACCACGCCAGGAAAAAGAACAAGTAACTGTATGATTTTTCTGCAGGGACTTCTCCGCATTTCCCGTAATTCGAGAGTGAATACGCAAAAAGTGAATAAAGAAAAAATGAAAATTGGCAAGCAAATATTACAAGACTTGGCAAGATTGATTGCTACAAACGGGAATCCGCATTGAGGGGGTGTTCCACTAAAGGGTTTATTGGGTTTTTAGTTTTTTAGGCATTTGGTTGTGGTTTAAATCCACAACTTGTTCCACTAAATCTTGGTTTTTTGGTTTTTTGGTTTAGTCGTTTTGTCTTTATTCAAAAAAAAAATTGCATTTATTAGTTTTGCGTCAATTTTTTGTGGTTTATTGGTTCCTCTTGACGAGACGAATCTAACAAGTATTAAATTATAGTGAAAATTAATTATTTTTTGAATA
>JAXBDA010002584.1:0-41295 GCA_036023075.1 Gaultheria prostrata | reverse complement strand
TTTTTTTGAGTCCTTGGACTCCGTGCCGGACAAACTTTATGGGACGGAGAGAGTACATCACATATAATGTTCTGTAGGTGAGAAAAAAAAAAGTCAAACGGTGGGGTGGGGTCCGGTTGTCAGGGTTGGGGAGGGGCTAAATGGGTAGAAAATAGGTGGGGCCGACAGGGGTCTTTGTCGGGGGGGGGAGGATAAGCTCTCATTTATAAGGGAGGAAGTGTGTAGGAATGAGAGGAGGTGGTGTGTGAGGGTGGAGAAGACTGTGTAGGGATATGGAGTTGATGGAGGATTGTTGATGCATGCGGGTGAGAAGAGTTGTAGGAGGTTCAATTTTTACAGGTTAAGGGTTGGATTGTGGTATTGGTGTTGGTGGGTGGTGGTTTGGAAGGTGAGGATGATAGAGAAATGGGGCTGGTATGATATATGCATGTATTATGTATGTATCTATATTCATGTAGATGACTACATATATGTATCTCTTGTATAAATATATGTAGTAGGATAAAGTTAGGGTTCAAAATGAAAATAATTTGATAATAAGGGTCTAAACGTAAGATTTGGTAGTCTAGGGTAGGTAGTGTAATTAGAAAATGACAATCACGAAATTAATATACAAACATAACTAATTAAAATATTTTATTCGAAATAAATTTAGGGCGAAAATCCGGGTCATTGTATTTTTACTTTTCTGATTCATCTCCTCAAACACAAATTAATAATTCAAAAATTGACGCAAAAAATCACGAATGCTAACTGGCTTATTAAGCCAAAATCAAGCCTTTAACTTTTTTTATTTTTTGATTGGGTCAAATTTTTTACATTACATTGGAAAAGACTGAATTTCAGGAATTTTCTCGTATTATATGAACTTCATTAGACTTGAATTTATGTTTTTATACTTTTATGATGAGAGAGACGAATGATGCAGTTTTAAAATTTGACCCAAACTTGTTACAAATTAAGAGAAAACAATCAAAAGCACATGCTTAAAAGTCACAAAAGAGTTGCACAAAAAATATAGTGAACCGCTAAACCGGACCAAACATTACTTTTTGAATAAAGACAAAAATAAGCCAATTATTTTTGCTTATTTTTGTCTTTATTTTAATTTTGAATTTCGATCATAATTTTTACTTTTCAATTCCACTCGTCAAGACAAATCAATAATCCTAAACAATTTGACGCAAAACTAACAAATACGAAGAAAAAAAAAGTTAAATAAAAAGTCAACTAGCTTAGTAAGCCAAATCGGGCCTTACATTTTTTTTTTCCCATGGTTATTTTGGATTGATTTCTTTCACTTTTTATTGGATTTTTGTCAAATTTGTACATCACATTGGAAAAGACTGAGTTTTGGGTTTTTTTTTTGTCATTTTATATGAACTTTTTAAAATTTTATATATGTTTTGGTAGTTTTTCAATTCCTCTCATCGAGCCGAAGGATGTGATTTAAAAATTTGACCAGAATCTAGGCGAAATTAGGAGTATATAATCAAAAACACCATGTCAAAACAAATACTACCTCCGTCCAAAAAATATAGTCCATTTTGGGAGTTTGTGCCACTTTTCAATCTAATATATCTTATAATCTATAATGTTTTAGGTGATTTTGAAAACTTTGTATTTTAGATTTAATTGAGATCTATCAAACAAGATCCATATTGCATATCAATGTAATACCGATTGAAAGATATAATCGATTTTCTATCCGGTTAGAATGGAACGAGGGACTATTTTTGGGACGGAGAGAGTACTCCCTCTGTCCCTTTTTAAATGTCCGCTTTGGGAAACGTGTATTTTTTGGACGAAAAAAAATGTATTTCCTCTCAAAAAATTTGAATTTTTTTTGCACCAAATTAAAGTACTCTTTGAGCACTTTAATTTGGTGTAAAGAGAGACATAAAATTGTATAGAAAAATACATTTTTTAGGGATTTGAAAATACACATATTTTTATAATAAACATTTAAAAAGGGACAGAAGGAGTAACAAATAAGTTAGGTCAAATGAGTCACATTCATTGAGATTTCCTAACAGAAATCTTTCCTAAGGTTTTGAAATGACCTCACCCTCCCCTCCTGTACTCACAATCTGAAAGGATCGATGTCCCTCGGTTTGCCCAAACGTCTACAAGTTAACCATGACCTCACCTTTTATCCATTTTTAGACGTTTGGATGATTTTTCTTTTTTGGCAGACGAGACGTTTGGATGATGAAGAAAGGTTTTTAGAAGTACCAGCAAAGATTCATGGGATACTTTTTTGCTGTTAGAAACATCAAGACAAATTAATAAAAACTTTTACCCTTAATTTTTTTTGTATAGTAACCTTGTTTGATATGGTATTGATTACTCCTACTTTTAATCAGTAGAACTTAAAGCTTTTTAATCAAAAGGAAAAAAAGAAGTGAATTTGGCCTTACAATGCATAATCATTCTATTGGACTAGGGATAGCAATTCAACCCCAACCTAAGGATGGCAATCTCGGCCGACCCGCCCCTCCCCGTCCCATCCCCTCCCCGAATGGATAGGGGATTCGGGGATTTTTTCGGGGATCGGATAGGGGATGAGGGTTTTTTTTAAAAAAATTCGGGGATCGGATAGGAGATGGTATTTTCACTCCCCTCTCCGATCCCCTCCCCTCCCCTCCCCACCTCAATCCCCACCCTCCCCATTTATAGTATTTTATAAGTTTATAATTATAAGTTTTTTTTTTCCAGGATAAGTTGTAAAAGTTAGGGATTTTGGGTTACTGGGTTACCAAATACCAATACCCTCTATAACTCTTCACAACCGCCCCCACATCTCGTCTCTAACTCTTCCACAGGCCACACTCACCATAGTCGTCTACTTGTAGTCTAGTATAATTGTTGTTGAGTAGAAGACAACAGTCAAGTGTCAACAACCATATAATAGTTAGATGATTATATGCATATGATGGCAACAGAACCACTTGCTTATCTTTTGTTTTGGTTAAATGTGTCTTCATTTGTACACGAATTTTTGGATCCCCGAATCTCCGTGGGGATCCCCGTTCCCCGTATTGGGGCGGGGATGGAGACTAAAAAAAAATCCCCAGTGGTGATTGGAGCGGGGATGGGGATTGGTATGAGGGTGGGGATCGAGGATGGAGGTAGTGGTATCCACCCCCTCCCCTCCCCATTGCCATCCCTACCAACCATCCCTATAACATCCCACATCGGTGGGAATAAGAAGTAAGAGTGATATATAATGAATTCAACCAGTTAATATATAACTTGAGGTTAACCTTTTGAGCCGAATGGTTAAGTTAAAGATTAGCAGGTTAGTTGGGGTGGGTCCTTACAGTCCCGAACCTGTCTCGCGCCGCCCCGATTGGGGCGGGTATTTGTTAAATTTTTTGGATATAGAATTGGGGTGAGGGAGAATTGAAAAAACTCGACCGGGTTAGGGTAGAAATCAACTCTCCCCGATAACTGCCCCTGAATCCGCCTCAAATTTTTTATGTATTTTATTCTTATATTTTTATGTTTACAACTAAAATCCCACATTATGCATGAATTATTTTTCATTTTCCTTATAGATAGAAGATTTAGTTAAGTTGTAGATAGTTTTTTTTTGTAATTTTTATTATTTGTGCTTATAATTTTGGAGTCAAAAATATATTTTCTTAATGTGATAAAAAAAAATAGAGGAGCAGAGCAGGGCGGGATGGGTATACCCGTTACCCGATGGGGGCGGGGCAAGGGATACCCAACCATTACGAGGTCAATTTCGGGGTGAGGCTAGATTTTCTGGTCGAAGAATGCCCCGCCCCGTCGATGCCATTCCTAATTGGACTATTTGGTTTCAATATCAATTCTCATCCCACGCTTCAACTCTCAATTTTCACTCTATGAAATTTTGATAATTTTATATATATTTTAAGAAAACACTTTTTACACTTGTTAATGTCTCGTTCTACTATTTTTTTTTGTGGCAATTTTGACTTTTTGCATTTTATGAGACAAGTCATTCTATTCACATACATCAACCCAAAAAGCAAAAAAAATTAGTGTACCAGGTACTAAGTGAAGTGTGAGCCCCTAGCTCACATTTTGCTTTTAACACCCTTAACTCTCATTTGGTAGAAGCACCAAGATGATTTTAGCAACTTACGTTTACTAAAAAGAGTATGTGAGAGAAAATGACTTTTATCAACTTAGACTTTTAGTTAAATGGAAAAAAAATTGACATTTTAATAATTAGTGCTAAAAATGAAAAATTCGGCCTAAATTTGAAGACGAATTTTTTTTTTTTTTTGAACTATGAAGATGAAAAACCTTTGATAATTCAACCCCAAAAAAAGGAATTTTTTATTTTTGTTTTTGAGAAAGCCGAGACTTTAGACATCACCGCACGTGTGATGCTCGTGCACCAAGGTCCCCATGGTCCCAGTTCACTGGCTTGCCCGTAGCTCATGGAGGTATTTTCCCAATTTTTCCAAACAGAAGAAAAGAAAAGAAAAAAGGAGTAAATAATAAATAAGTTTTTTTTGTAGGGTTTCAATTTCACTCCCAAATCAAGATCCATCCACGAGAGAGATACCTTTTCCCCATCTCTCTCTCTCTCTTTCATTGTTTTAGCCTTTTGGGTTTGCCACATTCTTTGATGTTCTCAATTTCTTTTCTTGTTACCCAAATTCCTCGAAAAACCCTTGTAAATTTTTCAGGGCACAGTTCGTCTATAGGTCTTGAATTGGTGATTATTTCTCCTTTTCTCCCACTTTTGATTTCTCCTATTCCTTTTCGATTTTTTCTTTTTCTTTTTCTTTTCTAATCTGGGTCAGAATCATTGCACTCCTTTTGAGCTTCAAGAGGAAGTGAGCTTCGGTATTCGAGACCAAGATTACACCTTCATGATGTGTTAGATCGTGATGATGATGGAAATGAGCACTACTGTCAATCTTTTGACCAGAAAAAGAGATCACATAAAGCATAAAGCAGTCCTTGAAGAAGAAGAAAAAATGCCCCCTTTGATGGGTAAGGTTGATTTCAACTGTCAATGAGGTCAAGACACTGATAGAGATAGAAAGACTGTAAGCCTCTTTTTCCCCTCCTCTATATTCCACCACACGCTTCATTTCCTGTATTTTGGTTGGTTGTTTCACAGTGGTTTCAAAAGGGTTCTTCACTTCTTGATTTCAAAAGGGTCCTTCAATTCTTGATTTCAAAAGGGTCCCTTCGTTTCTTGATTTCTTGAGGGTTCCTCAGTTGTTCATTTCAATAGGGTTCTTGATTTCTTGAGGATTCTTCACTTCTTGAGTTCAAAACTGTTTTTCAGTTGTTGATTTCAAAAGGGTTCTTGATTTTTGGAGTTTGTCATAATCTTTTCTATTAAAAAATGCCAATGTATCAACCATCTAGCCGTAGGAGGGATGTAGATTGGAAGAACGAGATGGGGGGCGGCGGTGGCCTCGTTTTAGATGTGGAAACCGCCGTGAAAGATGGGATTTTGGGCGGCGGAGGAGGCGCCATCTCCACCGGAGAGAAATTAGATCTGAAAACGATGATCGAACGGCTTGATTCAATTGAAGTCCCGTCGGTATTCATTTGCCCGATTTCTTTGGAACCAATGCAAGATCCAGTGACGCTCTGTACTGGTCAGACCTATGAGAGGTCTAACATTAAGAAATGGTTCAGTTTGGGGCATTTGACTTGCCCCACTACAATGCAAGAGCTTTGGGATGATTCGGTTACTCCGAATAATACCCTTAGCCATTTGATTTATAGTTGGTTTTCGCAGAAGTATACCGCAATGAAGAAGAAGTCAGAAGATGTGCAGGGTAGAGCCTTGGAGCTTATTGAGATATTGAAGAAGAAGGTCAAGGGTCAAGCTAGAGTTCAATCACTCGTTGAGCTTAGAAAGATAGTGAATGCCCACGATTCGGTTAAGAAAATTGTGGCAGAGAGTGGTGGGATTGGGGTGGTGTGTTCTTTATTGGGTCCTTTTACTTCGCATGCTGTTGGGTCTGAGGCAATTGGTATTCTTGTGAAGTTGGATTTGGATTCCGGATGGAAGAAGGTTTTGGTGGAACCTGCGAAGATTTCGCTAATGGTGGACATGTTGAATGAGGGATCGGTTGAGACGAAGATCAATTGTGCGAATATGATAGAGATGTTGATGGAGGGAAAGGAATTCAAGTCCGAAGTTGTATCGAGTTTGAGCCTTTTGGTTGGGTTATTGAGATTAGCGAAGGATACGAGGTACCAAAACGGCGTATTATCAGGTTTAAGATTGCTCAAGCTGATTTGTTCCTATGAAGGAGTGAGGAATTCAGTTGTGAGCATTGGGGCCATTCCTCAGTTAGTTGAGCTTTTACCCAATTTGAATTCTGAGTGTTTGGAGTTAGCTCTTTATGTACTTGAAGCCTTATTAAGCATTCCAGAGGGCAAAATGGCATTGAAAGATTGCTCACATACAATTCCCAACATGGTTAAGTTATTAATGAGAGTTTCGGAGAATTGCACTCAATTGGCGCTTTCGATACTGTGGGGGGTTTGTGAAATCTCCCCAGAAGAGTGTGCACCGATCGCTGTCGATGGAGGGCTAGCAGCTAAGCTCCTTTTGGTGATTCAGAGCGGTTGTAATCCCATGTTGAAGCAACGGTCAGCCGAGCTGTTGAAGTTGTGTAGTTTGAATTACACAGATACCATTTTCATTTCCAAATGTAAACTCACAAGAACAATACGGTGAAGGTATTTTTGGCATAGTTGTTCATATGAAGAGCTTTTTGGATTCAGGGACACCCTAGAGGCGGTGGTTCACGGAAGCGAAGATGGTGCATCACATATCACAGCCGTCCATCTTGCAAATCAATGGTCCGGATTCCCTGAAGCTTTCTTGCCGGTAAGAGTATACTTTGACTGGTAAGAAAGCGTCTGCAAATCCAGACTATTGAAAATACTTTTGGACGGCTGAGATGCTGCGCTCCAGAGTGCACCTAATGAGCTGCAGGGTCCCTGGATCCGTAGTTCACCCTACAGCAGGTGTCAGCGGTTCGAGATCGCTCATCACCAACTCGTGAACATAGCAGATCAATAGCAAAGTTAAATGGGTTCCGGAGGTACCCTTCTTCTTTCCTCCTGTGTATATTCAAGAATGCCATTGTTGATCATTTGGTTTCACATAATGCGAGTTTATGGGCTAACTGTTATTGCCAATGGATTCAATAAGCCTATGTGAGCTTGAGTTCTAATGGATCCACATTTTTCCCTCACAAAAATACCGATTCGCAGCTTGTAAACTGTGTTGGTTGAATCTGTAAATGAAATGATCATTTTTGTGCACATGTATGGGGTATTGAAGTAGTAGCTAGGCTTGTATTTGGCAGTTGTAATTGTAGATAATGTGATTGAGTTCACTGCCCCATTGACCCAAATTTTCCCTCCCCTAAAAATCCTTTCTTTCTTGTTTAGAAGTACAATTTTGTTCATTGTTTGATGGGTGATTGAGCTAAAATGCTTTGGCCACGAATCTGGACAGAGATCTCTTCGCATTTGTCAGATAAATGCAATTCCCACGCGCAATGTGTGAGGCCACGTGCTTTCAACGTTTTTGAACACATCTGCGTCTGGTATTCAGTTGTGAGTCCAATTATTGTAAACTTTGTAGTATGTTTTTTCTTTCATTAGAGGAGAGCTTGTAAACGTACCAAAAGGCTGGTGCAAATAATAAACGAAAGTATTTCACTCTCTAGTTCCTCGCTGATGTTGTAGTGAAGCACCAAACAGGAGAGAGAGATGAGAAAATCCCAAATCCCCAATGATGTGGGGCCAATTATTGAGTACTCCGGAAGTATCAACTGGCATTGCCATGCGATAGTCTCCGCAAATAAAAGATCGCCACCTCAACTAAAGTGAAAGATAATTGTGATTCGTCGCCAGTGGTGGAGCCAACATTTCCACTTAGGGGGCACTGCAAAAGTCTAAATTCATCTTTTGAAAGTTCGGCATGATTGGTTCGTCAGTAATCCATTGACTTGGTTGAAAACACACGTAAATAATAGGCTTAATATCCACACCAAAAAAAAGGTATAGGGGATAAAATTCCAAGGGGGGCACGTGATATGCTGCCTCGGCCCCTGTCTGTTACACTACGTAAATAGTTTAGAGTACCATGTAGGCAACGCCACATGGTTCTCCGTAGACTAATAATATTTGGGTCTTTCTATTGTCAGCTCATTTGCTGACAATAACCAAATAAAAAAAACAAAAAAATACTCCAGTGTATTTTTTTTATACTTTTTAACATATTTTAATATATTTTTTAAACATTTTAATATATTTTTTGAATCTTAATGATTTTAGAATTTTCCGTAATATTTAAACAATGGGGTCAAATTGGGTACAACAGATCATAGGAAATACTCTTCTAAACATATCAGGCATCCTCGTGCGGTCAGATTCGTTCGGCCTAACTATTTACAGCCAAAAATTTGAGAAACAAGATTATATGTACTTTTACTAACTTTTTTAGATGTTTCTTGTCAAGAAGACGTATTGCAGACGGAAAAAAAATGCACGAATTTAATAAAAATTCCAAAAAGACAGAGCAAAGCAAATCCACCAAATTGTTTCGAAATTCCTACAAGGACCAACCAAGGTGCACCGATGGTGTACCGACCAGCGTCTTGTGGGTTCCACATGGTAAATCCGAACCGTTAAATCATCTTAAAATAATTTTCCGAGGGGCCCATCGAGGCAATCGGACGTCTCTAAGTGCTTGATCCAAAATACCCCATTTCATCCAAATTTTTTTTGCATGAAATGGGGTGATTTTGGATCAAGTACTTAGGGCCGTCCGATTGCTCGATTCTCTCGTTCGGCCCCTCGGAAAACGATTTTAAGATGATCTAACGGTTCGGATTTGCCGTGTGGAACCCACTTGTGGGTGCCCGATGCCGGTCGATGCACTATTGGTGCACCTTGGTCTGTACGAATAGAACGGTTCAAATTGTTTAGCCGTAGTCATTTCGAAATTATAGACCAAAGTTCATACAAGACGATGTGAAAATATTAAGGCTGAGTTTCCACTATGATTTTTCAATTCATTTTACGGTATTTTCCCACAAGTCACCATCATCACATACTCCCTCCGTCCCAATTTGCTTTTGCCCCTTTTGGGGAAGTGGGTTTTTAAGGGGTGTGACAATTTTGTATTGTCTTTTCTGTTTTGCCCCTAAATCCAAAAATTACTGTGGCCAATTTGTGTGGCTAATTTTTTATATGAAACTCAAAACATATGCAATATGGATCTTGTTTGATAGATATCAATTAGTTTTAGTATACAAAGTTTTAAAAAATCATAAGAACCGTTATAAAATAAAAGATAATGGCCAAACAAATTGAGATGGAAAAAGTATTTTTTAAGGGTAAAACTGGAAAGTCACCTTGTTTTGATGGATGTTTTTAGAAATGAGACAAATATCTTGGGACATCCCAAAATGAAAAGAAGGACCAGCAATTTGGGACGGAGGGAGTACGTCACAAAAATATATTTGGACTACAGAATTTTAGTTGAAATTCAGCCTAAACTATTGTCTTTCCATCTTTATTTAAAAATCTTTTTTTGTCTATGGTAAACTTTCTTCAATGTCAATATATACTTTTACATATTTTTATTCATCTCGTTAAAACAAACGATATGACATAAAAAAACACAACCAAAAAAATAAAAATGAAAACCGATCAAAAAAATTAGGCCAAAGACTACCTTAATTGTTTTACATGAAAAAAAATATTTAGAGTGCACTACAAATTGAACACTTCAAATCACAATAAATAATTCCCGATAGAATTTACCAGAACGCACTACACCCCGTAGTACATCAGCGCACTTATAATGTTATAATCCTTTCCGCCCTCATGTAGGATACCACCGCCACCTATGCTGACTGCAACAAAAAAATAGGAGTATTAGTCAAATCACAGGTTCCCATGTTCCCTACTTAACTGTGCAAAAACATTAATTAACTTTAGTAATAGATTAATTAATAAATCATCAATTGCTGTACACAGTCAAAGGTCCCAAACAAAAAACCAGTCAAACTGCCCAGCTGGCATTTAGTGAAAGGCACTCTATTGTGGGTCCCCTATGCCACGGGCTTCCAGCTCCCTCACCTCTTTCCAACAGTTTTTTTGCCTTTACTTTTACTTTTTAATATAAAAATTAAAAAAAAAAAACAGAAATGTTTTCTTTAAATAAGTGGAAAAAAAAAAACACTTAACTCATATATAATGTAGTATTAATCACATTTAAAGCCGACAACCTTTACATATTCATGGTGGAGAATTTTATTGTTTGCAATTAATGCTTTTAAGTTTGAAAATTGCATTTCTTTCTTGGACCTAAGTAGTAGTACTTTCAATTTCAAATTCAAATTCAAATTTTACTGTATTACACTAAAATTGCATGTTCCTGCACATTTTAGAATTCTTAAAGAAACAAATGATGTGAGGTAGCATGAGAGTTTTCTCTTATTCAAGTTCGTAAACCATTGGAATTAAAGAAAATTGATTTTCAACTTCTCTTATAAGATCGATGATTTTGGTGCCTTTCACTATTTCTTTGAACACAATTTCCCTTCATGATAATTAAACAATCTAATATATTTTTATTAGAAAAAGAAGAGTTTTAAGACAAAGACAACTGAGTTTTTGCACTTCTCAATATATTTGATAAAAAAGAAAAAGCCGAGTGCTTTAAGAGATAAACAAGTATACGCATCTAATGTATTTTTAAAAACTTCAATAATTTCTTTCAGAGAGGAAAAACTTGTAGTTGAAATTATTTAAATAGGGTAGTTAAAACTTAAAAGTCATTGGCTCCAAAAAACAAAAAAAGAAAAAGAAATACTCCTAGTATATAGTAAGAATAGCTTTTTATTTATTTTTCAAAAAGCAAATTAGACTTTGGACATCGCAGCACGTGTGGTGCTCGGAGAACCGAGGGCCCAGTCTCCCAAGTTTTTTCACTTTATTATTTTTCCCAAAACACACAAAAAATAAAATACTAACAAAAAAGCAATTAAAGAAGAAATTTCCGTAGGGTTTCTTTCAACTTCATCCCCAAAGACCAAAGAGCTGTCCACGAGAGGGATAGCTTTTCCCCATCTCTCTCTCTCTCTCTCTCTGATTTTGGGTTTTCCCATTCTTTGATCTCTTCAATTTCTACAGTCGTCAGCAAAATTCGTCGAAAATTCCTTGTAAATTTGGGTCACTGTTCTTCGTTGATTGTGATTATTTCTTCTTTCTCTCTCACCTTTGATTACTCCTTTTTTCCCATTTTCCCAATCTGGGTTCGAATCATTTCACTCCTTTTCAGCTTCAACAGCAGGGGATAGCTTCGGTATTGGAGAACAAGATTTATACCCTTCATGATTCTTGACAATCAACACATACTATCATTCTTTTGACCAGCAAAAAAAAAGAGATCAGATAAAGCCAAAAGCAGGCCGTGAAGAAGAAAAATTGCCCCCCCCCCCCCCCTTTCATCTCCATCGTTGATTTCACTTGTCATTAAAGTGTGTAAGCCTCTTTCCCTCTTTCTTCACCACACGTTTCGTTTCATTGTATTTTCTTGATTGTTTCTTGAGTGATTTCAAAAGGGTTCTTCAGTTTTGTGGGTTTTTGTTAATCTTTGTTAAAAATGCCAATGTATCAACCATCTAGTCGTAGTAGGAGGGATGGGGAGTGGAAGAAAGAAGTGGGTGGTGGGGGCCAAGTTTTAGATCTGGAAACCGCCGTGAAAGATGGGATTTTGGGCGGCGGTGGTGGGGTGGTTGCCACAGGTGAGAAATTGGATCTGAAAACCATGATTGAACGGCTGGATTCGATCGAGGTCCCGTCGGTTTTCATTTGCCCGATTTCTTTAGAGCCAATGCAAGATCCGGTCACCCTTTGTACTGGTCAGACCTATGAGAGGTCTAACATTCTCAAATGGTTCAGTTTGGGGCATTTGACTTGCCCCACTACAATGCAAGAGCTTTGGGACACTTCGATTACGCCGAATAATACCCTTAGCCATTTGATTCACACTTGGTATTCACAGAAGTATTTGGCAATGAAGAAGAAGTCAGAGGATGTGCAGGGTAGGGGTTTGGAGATTTTGGAGGTTTTGAAGAAAAAGGTTAAGGGTCAAGCTAGGGTTCAGTCCCTTAAAGAGCTTAGGCAAATTGTTAATACCCATGATTCAGTGAAGAAAACTGTGGCGGAAAATGGTGGGATTGGGTTGATTTGTTCTTTATTGGGTCCTTTTACTTCACATGCTGTTGGGTCGGAGGCAATTGGGATTCTGGTGAAGTTGGATTTGGATTCCGAGTGGAAGAAGAATCTGGTGGAACCCGCGAAGGTATCGCTCATGGTGGACATGTTGAACGAGGGATCGATTGAGACGAAGATCAATTGCGCGAAAATGATTGAAATTCTGATGGAGGGAAAGGAATTCGAGGCGGAAAGCTTTTCTAGTTTGAGCCTTTTGGTGGGGCTATTGAGATTGGTGAAGGATAAAAAACATCAAAATGGGGTATTAGCCGGATTCAGGTTGCTCAAGTTGGTAAGTTCTTATGAAGGGGTGAGGAGTTCACTTGTGAGCATTGGGGGGGTTCCTCAAATAGTTGAGCTTTTGCCGAATTTGAATGCTGAGTGTATGGAATTTGCTCTTTATGTACTTGAAGCCTTATCAAGCCTTCCAGAAGGAAAAATGTCGTTGAAAGATTGTCCGACTACGATTCCGAACATGGTTAAGTTGTTAATGAGGGTTTCAGAAAATTGCACTCAGTTGGCACTTACAATCTTGTGGGGGGTTTGTGAAATTTCCCCAGAAGAGTGTGCACCGATTGCTGTTGATGCAGGGCTAGCGGCGAAACTCCTTTTGGTGATTCAGAGCGGTTGCAATCCGGTGTTGAAGCAACGGTCAGCTGAGCTATTGAAGTTGTGTAGTTTGAATTACACTGCTACTCTTTTCATATCCAAGTGTAAGCTCACAAGAACAATACAATGAAGGGAACTTTTGGCATAGTTGTTCATATGAGCTGATCATTTTTCCTGCCATGGCCGGGAATGACGGGTTGAAGAGAGAGGATCCTGGACGATTAATCAGAGAAAAGTGAAATACGTTCCTGAGGTGTACCCTTCTTTCACCTGTGTATATTCAAGAATCTCGAAATTTTGTTGGTTTCACATAGGAAGCATCAATGTGATTCATGGGCTGATTGTCATCTTCAGTGGTTTCGATAACCCTATGTGAGTTTTCGTTCTTATTGATCCACATGTTTCCTCAACAAAGATGCCGATTCACGACAAGTCATTGGGGGGTTTGAATCTGCAAATGATCTCATTTTTGTGGGTTGGATGTGAAATCTCAAGAACTCATGTGCAGTAGAGCAGCGACGGCGGCGGCTAGAGTTGAATTTGCCAATTGTAATTATAGTCAATTTTTTGTAAGTTATTCCCCTTCCCATTGATCCCAAATTTCACCTCCCTAATGCCTTCTTTCTGAAGGTTCTGTGTGGGGGCTTTCTCACTTATTAGTCCAATTTTGTTCATTGTTCAAAAGGGTGATTCAGTTCTGAGAGTCCCACCATTGTTGACTTTGATGTATGTTTTTTGGGCTTGCAATAGAAAATCAGCATAAGCAATGAGTACCCATTCCTTCATATACTCGATGTCTATTTCAGTTTTCCATCTTTTGCTTTTGTTTGTTAGAAGCCTCTAGTGTTGCTCTCTAGTCTCTTTCATGACATTTGACAATATGGCTTGCTCTTGAACGAAGTGCTATGGTTTTTTTTGTTCTAACAGTCGGGGTAGGGGTGTCAAGTCAGCTTACGCGTATCTTGATTAATCCATTCTCCGGTGCGGTCAAAGGCAAGCCATCCGCGCCGGGACTAGGGATTCATTTGTGAAATTACTTTCTTGTAGCTTGACCAGGAATTGAACCTGGTCAATTGTGTCGGGAGCGAATTCACCAACCAATTGAACCAAACCTTTGGGCTAAGTACTATAGTTTCTAATCTTTTTCAACTTGAAAGATTGATGAACTTCATTTACTCCATTGGCAATTACATTACATTATTCTTGTTTGTTGCTTAAGAAAATGAGGTTGTGCACTTGTGCCAATAGGTCAAAATTGGGCAGCTGAGGATGAGACTAAAAATTATTCAGCCAACTACCACCTAACGGAAATGGATAATATTAACTTAATTGTCTTTTGGATAAATTGGATAGGGGATTTCTCACAAAAGAAAAAGCAAAAAAAGGATAGGAGACCATTTACTGTTATAATGAGGCTCCATTCCGCTAACTCAAAAAGCAAAAAAGTTAATTTTTTGCGATTTTCGAGGCTGGTCTCTCTTTCACAATACATCATATAAAAAGCCGTTAAAAGCCACCAAGAAATTACCCTTAGTGGAACACCCCTGAGTAGTACAAAATGTTTGAAACTTTTTGGTAGAAAAAATAACCTGAATACCCATCCATCAATTGTTTGTTGGCAAAGAACATTTGAAAATGTACACCGGCTGAACTAAATGAAAACAAAAATAGGGTCTTTCTTTTCTATCAGATATAACAAGGAAATCGTATCAAAACAAATTTAAAAGTCTCAACCAATTAAGATCGATCATATAAATTTGTCTTATCCGTCAAATTCTATCGGTTAAATCTTGTTCTAATAAAATTTTCTATCTTCACAAAAAAAACGAGAAATCAAATTGTTTCACTAAGGCTTTTTGTCTACAGCCATTAAAAAAAAAAAAAAACATAAATATAGAAGTCAATTTGTTCCACTAAGCTTATTTTGTATTGCCATAAGGATCATATTGTCATTTGCTAAAATAGTTTAAAAAGCCAAAAAGTCAAGTCAGTGAAACAACTTATATTTATCTTCTAGCCGGAAAGACAAATACAATGGAGCACTACCTAATTACATTTACAGGCTAGGACTGTAGACGAACGGAGTTGCTTGCGAGCATCTCGAGGCTTACGGTTCGGTTCAACTCGACTTTTTTAATAATCGAGCCGAGCTCGAGCTCAAGTTGTTACTACATGAGCCGAGCTCAACACTCTAACGCTCGAAAAGGCTCAGCTCAGCTCGTTTATATAAACTTGACTCGTTTATAGAGATTCGTTATGTAAATAGACCGAGTTCGAATTTTAAGTCCGTTTAGTTGATGAGCCGAGCTGATCAAGCAATAGCAGTCAAAGTATGAGGTGAAGGAGGAGGGTTAGAAATGGGATTTTGGATCCCTCAGTAAAGGGTGTCTGTATTCCATGGATTTTGATGCAGAAAAATTGCTGTTTATGAGAGGGGCAGTGGGAATCCACTTTTCTTTTTGGCACGAATGAGTGCCCCACGTACACTGGCCTTGGACCAGGGAAAAAGAAGAAGAAGTGTAAAAAAAAAAACAAAAGTTAGAAAAAGAGCAGAGGAAACATTGCCTTGCCTTAAAAGGAGAGTAGGGCACAAGTTTTTGTACTTTTGTTGATATTGGCAAATTTTGGATCTTTGACTGAGAAGAGACCCCCCAAAAACCCTTTGTTTAAAGTGATTTACTATTAAACTAGGAAAACAGCTAAGCTTAGCTTAAAGTTGAATCTAGTCAAATGTCCCAAGTTGTTATAAGATGAGTTTGAATGGACTTGGGGCCCTCTTGTGCGAATCTGGGGTCCTGTAGTGAGGTCATCCAATCATTCATTTCGATAATGAACGTTTGAATTTTAATCCAAACAATAAATAACTCAAATTATTTGAAGTTTGGATTAAATTCAAGCTGTCGGTGTCGAAATAGATGACCGAATTGGCCTCATTACAACTCTGTAGTAAGTTACCTCAATACAGGAATTATTTGTAAATATTAGTACACCATAAGAATTTAGAACATGTTTATAGGTTAGTGTCAAAATAACTTTACTAAAACCATTAATTTAGCTTGCAATAGTGTTAAAATTTTGATAAAAAAACCGTAATTTGTTCCGCCGTATTATTTTGGTAGAATTTTATTTTGAGTTAAACTCATTACCCGTTTTTTTTTTTTTTTTTTTTTTGTAGATCAACTGAATTGGTGATGTGACAAATTTGACAAAATCAAAGTTCTTGTCCAATTTAATACGAAATGTGACATGGCATTTTTTGACAGCAAATTACAACTTTGGCGACCAATATAGCAATGGATAGACTTGCTCTTAGGTGTTCTGAGGCACCATCATGTGCCGTAACACTCTTCATAACCACACATTCGTGTGGAGTTTCATGGAAATTCAATAGTCCCGCAAAGGCGTATGTTTATGAAAAATGTTGGGACACCATATGACGTAGCCAAGGATTACCGAATAATTAATTCATCATATGAGTTTTCATCTCATGCCTAAAAAAGAAATCCAAATTGTTTATAATCTGTTTGGCTTGTCGGGCTTGTCTCGTGAGAAAAAAAATACACTAATCCAATATCAGTATTAACACGAACGAAACAATTTTAACGTGTCGAATATAAACATGGTCATTAAACCTACTCTGTGAATATTATTATCAATATCTGATCAATGTCATCTTTTGCGCACCCAACAAACTAGTCGGCCTTTTCTTGACACAGTTGGCCCGGTGAATTGGAAGGGAAGACCCGTAGGACAAATTCTTGAGATGGTTCAATCCCTACCCCCTAAACATTTGGACAATCTTAAATGCAATAGCTAGAGCCTAGATGATGTCCAAATGCTTCGATTGTTAATCGCTTTATGATTGTTATTGAGCACTTTATGAAAGTGCTAATGTGCTATGAGTTTGATTTTCCACTCTTCACCAATCAATGCCCTCATGCATAAGAGTTAGATATATGAGTTTGGCATGAGTGCAACATGATTTAGAAGCCATATAGGTCATTACTCATTAGGTCATGAAATTAGATAGGGAAATCAAACTCTTTCTTTTAGAATCTTTCTAAAGAATATTCAACCAAAATTACGTGCTATTTTTTTTATTGGCAAAAGTAGCCACAAAAAAAAATGAATGTTTTGCTTAGAAATGATAACAAAATCTGCCATACTATTTGGAGAATTACAGTTTGTTAATATTCGAGTTTTATTTACTATCACACAGACATTTCTAAACCTGAATAAAAGAGAAAGGTTGTGCATTAGGTAGCTCAGTCAGCACGTAAAAACACCTATTAGATCCTTATGATATGAATCCGGTTATGAATACGAGTTATGCTAGGGTATTCCCTTCATACAACACCTTGTCCTTCAATAATATTTAAGAGAAAATAAATTCATGTAGCCGACACTAAAAAGATTGAAACATTATAGACTCAATATCATTTTGTTTAATTAGTATAATTTTTTCTATGCACATTAGTTGGACAATGGGAGAGAAAAAGAAGAGAGGAGGATCTGCTATTAATGCTTTAATTTAGGGCTGCTCAAAAAAACCGGTGAATCGTGAATCCGGTCCGGACCGAACCGATCTGTGCCTTTTGGATTTTAACCGTGGATTAATGGTTCGGACACGGATTTAAAAAATAAAAAACCGTGACTCGCGGTCCAGACACGGATTTTGATTTTCAAACCGTGGATTAACCGATCCGGACCGTGAGATTTTTATTATATATAATTTTTTAAAAATAAATATATAAGTATAGATAAATAATTTTACCACCTTTATAATATTGACAATTTGATATTTTGATATGGAAGGTTATAGCCTACTGTGTTTGGAATTCAAAATGAATCTTCGGTATTATTTTTTGGCTATCTATTTTAATTCCATAATGTTCAAGTTTAGATTTGTTCAATTAATTTGTTGGAATGTTTAATAAACTTTCATTATTTCTTTCCAGTGACTGCTCTTTCTATTTTCTTCTTGATGCTTTATATTATCATCTATTAACTGTACTAGTGAAGTGTTTGTTTCAATGTTGAGTTTGGATTTTTAAATGAATTGATGATTTTTTTTAGAATAAGTTGAAAATCCGTGGACAAATCCGGAACCGATCTGTGACTCGCGGATCAGATTGGAACCAAACCGTGGGGCTTTTGGATTGGACACAGATTCTATTTTCAAAAAACCATGACTCGCGGATTAGGATTGGATTTATGTCAATTCGGACCGATCTGGACCGTGAGCACCCCTACTTTAATTTGCTTGTGGCATACATATAATTGCTTGGTCCTCTGCCTCTTATCTTTCACTATTATTGCTGTCTCCAAGCCAAAATAATTCTAAACATTAGTACTAGTTTTAGAACTCCTGGTTTCCCCAAGATTTACATTTCTTTGTCAGAGTTCCATAATGTGGACATGGTTTAAGTGTAAAGTTACAAAGACCCAAGTCAAGGAGTCAACTGGAGATGTGGGAGTTAATATAGGACCAAGTTTTGAGATGCAACTTTAATGCAAAATCAGACCCAGTTGGATGGATTTGACTAATATTTTAAGTTTGCTTTCAAAGAGGTGTAGGAGCCTAGGAGGTAGCAAACATTGACTATAAATAAAGGACCCGACTATGGTCCATGGGTACCCATACTTTTGAGTACCGAAAATGTACAATGGCACGTGGAATTTATTTTTTGGTCTCATACGAATAATTTGAACTGTTCATTAACTTTAATATAATTTATTAAATGTCCTTGCAAAAAAACAGTCTCGTTGGATATGCGTGCGTGGTTGATCCAAACTTCAATTATTTATTCAGAATTAAGGTTCCTAAATTCTGAATGAGAAATTGGAATATTGGATCACCCACTTACGCATATCCAATTGAGCTGAATTTTTGCAAGGACATTTGAAAAATTATTTAAAAATTAATAGACAGTTTGAATTATTCGTGTGGGACCCAAAAATGAGTCCCGTGTGCCATTGTAGATTTTTTGTTTTGAGTTAGTACCCTTAGCTTTATCGATAAATTTGAACTGTTCATTAATTTTAAAATAATTTATTGAATGTCCTTGCAAAAAAACAACTTAGTTGGATATGCGTAAGTAGTTGATCCAATTACTTTAATTATTTATTTAGAATTCAAGTTCCTAAATTTCGAATGAGAAACTGGAATATTAGATCATCCACTTACGCATATCCAATTGAGCTGAATTTTTGCAAGGACATTTAAAAAATAGGTTTAAAATTAATGAACAGTTCGAATTATTCGTGTGCGGAACCCAAAAATGAATCCGGCGTGTCATTATACATTTTCGGTTTTGAGTTAGTACCCTTAGCTTTATCGATAAATTATTGAGGAGTTTTCATCAAGTGGGGATGCTTTTGTTAGCTTATTAATGGTGTCATTAATGGATCTAGGTTTTGTATAATTGAGTAGTTGTAATTTTCTTTTACCTTACTCTTTCTTGATAAAAGAATATATCATCCTAACATGTCTTCTTTATTGTCTTTCTAAACCTCTCTTAGTTTAACATCAAACTTTCGTGATTATGCCATCATCTTGATCAAAAAATAAAAATAAAATAAAAGTAGAAAACTAATACTCAATATTGGGAGAAAAAAAGCTAGTATAAAAGATGTGTAATAAAATACCAAGAGTGCTCTCATTGTCTTATGGGGTGTTCCGCTAAGAGAGTTTTTTAATTTTTTGGTTTTTCATGGCTTTTTATGTGATGTATTGTGAGAGAGTGACTGTCTCAATTTTAGAAATAAATTGACTTTTTAGCTTTTTTTAGTTAGTGGATTAGGACCTTAAAATATGATTTATTTACTAGATTAACACTCAAAATTTGGCTTTGTTTTAGTGGCTTCAAATATTCATGATTATAGGCGTAGACTCCTAGGTGGTTAGCCTAGCTTTGTGTTTTGTTTTTTACATTAATAGTCTTGATTTCACATGCAGTGGGAGACTTGGAGTGTGAACCTTTAATCAGCTTTTCCCCAACTTACACGGTCATCAGTGGTTTCAAACTTTCAATTTCAGTAGCAATATTGATGCCATTACCCTTTAGAATATTTGACGGTGCAATGCGCATCATCCGACCATCTATTTTGACAATGAACGGCTCGGATTTAATCCGAACAATTGATGGTGGGATTAAATTTAACCCGTGTATTGTCGAAATGGATTTATTGTTTGAATTAAATTCGAACCGTGCATTATCGAAATTGACAGTTGGATGATACAGTACACCATACAGTACCATCCCCCAATCCAGAATATTTTGTCCTCATAAACTTAACTCATAGTGTCAATCTAGTCATGAAAAAAACCTTCAAGTAAATGTTAGTACTATTTTCTTCGAAAAAGTAGTGTAACGTACCAAACTGTTCTGATGTTTCATGACCCCACATGCCAATTCCCACCAGCTATAAAAAACGAAACGTGAAGAAATGACTACAATACATACCCATTAAAGGTGTTTATCATACACACCTATTGTATGGTTCATATTGTAATATCTTATTGGCAACCGTAATATTTGTTTGGTGTTTTGTAACTTTTCTGCAATGTGATTCACAACATTTTTTTATGATTCGTAATATTTTGGCAGGTCTCGTAACTTTTATAAAGAAAATCATAACTTTTATTAATCAATTCGTAACTTTTATAGCATTGCACATGATACACACCCAAATAGTCAAATTGACAATCAAATTCGCCAAAAAACATTTTGTTGGTACTAGGATTACTCATTCCAGTGGATAGGATATTGAGTTATTAAAAATAATAAGTCAATGTTGTTAAAGCACTTGATGGAAAAACATGTAAACTCATTCCATTTTTCGGTATAGTTTTCTCCTGGGCCTAGTACCATAGCAAGAAACCAGTCCAAACATTCTTCCAGCCCAATAAAAACCAGATAAGGTCAAATTGTCGATTGGGCCTTCTCCAACATGTTTGGATGGCCCTGTAATAATTAAATATCATGTATATTGTATAGTTTCAATTTTGATTAGTAATATTCAGTCAGCATTTAGGGAATTCAGCATGGGAGTCATAAAACGAACCGAGCTAAATAGATGATTGTTCAAGTTTGGTTTGAAAACTTTTTTTCTTTTGCCCAGCAATTTAGTCTGAAAACTTAATGAACATCAAAAAAATGTTCGATCTAGGCTTATTACGAGACAAACAAATCTCAAACGAACTTTAATCAACCTGATCATGAACAGATCTCGAGTAGTTTGAATTTGTAGACTTCATAAGTCAAACGAGTAGTTTGAATTTTTAGACATTATAAGTCAAACGAACCGAGCAGTAATTTGTTCGAGTTTTGGTTTGAAAGTTTAACAAGGTTATAAGAGATGTTCAAGCTGGTCTGTTTACGTAGCAAACTGATCTCAAACGAGTTTTTAACGATCAAACACGAGCTCAAACTCGAGCAATTTGGTTCACTTATCATCCTTAGTGGCAGCAATATGTTTCTGAAATGCTAGAGTTGGCAAGAATTGGGAATTCGGTATAGAAGTCATGGCTCTTGTTAGGCTTTTGCTAACCATTATGTTATGGAATTTTGTGGGGTGGTCTTTCTTGGTGTTCCTATTGTGGATAAGAGAAACTCATGCAAAATTCATCCAAATTTGCCCCTCACTCTAGGGGAATATGTTTTGGTCCCTTGTTTTTGTTCTCAACTGTTATTAGTTTTTCAATGTACCAGAATAGGCAAGTAGGGGGATTTTTCTGTAGAATTTGTGGCTCTTATATATGGCTTTGGACTAATCAATGTGTTATGTAATTGGGAGTCAAATTAGCACTCACCTCTGGAAAATATTTTTTCTCTTTTTATGTTAAAATTTATAAGAATATCGTTTTACAGTAGACAAATAACATCCTAATCGAACAATCTGGTATCGATGGTATGGACCAGATATCTAACAGCACCCATCTCATTTCGTGGTCATATTTTCTGTCCTGTATCAGGTGCGAGTGTGATCCACCTCTTACCCGGAAGTTTGGTATGGGTATGGGGACTTTAGGTATAAGTTATCTCTCACCGATTTGAAATCGTGTGAAGGTTTTTTTGATTAAAGAGGAGGTTGTGGTGAAGTCCGATGTTAGCGCTAAACAATCACACGCATACAATATAGAATACGACAATAGGGATTCTAAGGAAGATGAATATGACGATGGCTGGCTTAAAGGAGATTCCAAATTAGACGGATAAAAAAGAACAGCCGTTATTCAAGGAAATTGTGAAGAGTTAACCTATACAGATCTTCAAGACGATTTTGATTGTGCTATACATTCCAGTATGGTCACGTAGTTGCAATATCACTTACTTTTTTTTTTCAACGAATATCATTTACTACATAATCAGATTTTGTGGAGATAGAACAGTTCATGAGTTGGTTGTTGAGGCAACCTCACTTCCATAGAATGTGCAAAGTTTTTTGAATGGGGGTGCTTAGTAGAAAATTTATGATGGTTTTTCTTTACATGGCTTCCTAAGTGACTATTCTCTGCAATTTGGAGAACTACTAATGGTGATTAGATAGGATTTGCTTTCCCGATCAACAAATAAACTGATAAATATTAGCTCGAGGGCAATATCCTCAAGCTAATACCACAAACCATTCTTTTTAACGAGCTGATATAAACGATAAAGAGCTTCATAAGGCAGTGCTACGCGGGTAGAAATTTGATAGATGGTGATTCCTGGTGATGAATTACATATCATTGTTTAAAATCCTAATCCCAGTGGGCAAAGAGTTAGAGAAGGTGCAAAGAGAATTCTTGTGGGGAGACCCCGTAGAAAAGAAGAAACTGCACTTCGTGACACGGGAGAAGATAGAAATGGGCAGAAGGTATGGGTTTTTAAGAGCTAAAAGGTTGGTACGACAAAACTTTGCGCTGCTGGCCGGTAATTCTGATACTCCCTTGGACGGATGATTAAACAAGACTTCGAGATCAAGGTCAATGCAGGTAACTTGACGAAGTTCCGGGGACACAAATGGTTAGGAGAAATGGAGCTGAAATTCCAGGAAACAAAGCAGCTGGCAGCAGTTTGGAAGAAATTATGTCAACCTAAGCTGGGGTATTATAGATGTGGATGGCAATGGACAGAACCTATGTGTGCTATGCTCGGAAGAAACCGAAACTCCACAGCATCTGTTACTACAATGCAGGTTGTTATCTACTCCTACTCATGGATTTTGGTTCTCTTAACAATTTTTCCATTCTTGAGAAGCACTGCTTGGAGATTTGTTTTTATGTGGTGGCATGGTCTATATGTAGGACTGCAAACAAACCGAGCTGCTCGAGGGTCAGGTCGAGTCCTGTAAATCGAATCGCAACCAAAGCTCTTGCTCGAGTTTGGACTCATTCGGTAAACGAGCAGAGCATCACACTCTGAAGCTCGGCTCGTTTATAAAGGCTCATTTAGAGCATGGGGCTCAGCTCATTTGCAGTCAAGCTCGAGCTCGAGTTTTTGGCTCGTTTAGTAAATGACAAACATTAATGAGTTGGGGGATTTGATCAAAACAAGGGTTGCTTTGTGGATTATAGCCAAGTATAGTTTTCAAGACTACAAGAGGGCACTGGATGGGATCAGGAAAATCAATGTAAGAGGATAGCATGAATTATACAGGGGTGTTTTGGCTTCCACTTTGTGTTAGCCCTGTTTCATTTTTCTTCTTCTCATCCAATTTCCTATTGGATTTGTTTCTATTTCTTCTGGGCTGGTCTTTAGTTGTAGTCAAGGTCAATCATTCTTATTTACAAAAATCCATCTTCACTTATGAGGAATTCCATGCAAAATAATAAAATAGAAAACTTACATCCTTTATCTAGACGTGAGTCTCAAGCTCTCTAACACATACTGAAATGTAGACCGAAAACGAATTTGGTAATCGAGCCGGTCAAAGATAAAAGGATAATAAGTCTCTACGGATGGCAAAATTTCAAATCAAATAACAAAAAAAGACTATTAGTTCCGACGAAATCCATAACTAACCGAGTAATTACTCGGTAGTCCGGAAGCATCCCTCTCAAGAACCACATATTTATATGAGATCCACATACTTAGTCGTGGACTCTACGAGAATGTGTGGTAGTCCGGGAGCACCCCTCTCAAGAACCACATATTTATATGAGTTCCACATACTTAGTCGTGAACTCTACGAGAATGTGTGGTTGTGGAGTGGTCTAGAGCATCACGTGGCAGTGCTCCCGGACTATTAAATAAATAATTTCACTGACATAAGCTAACTAAAACCAAACCAACACCCACTTTGTTGCGACCTAACTGACAGCAAGACCCAATACTCTCAAGTCAATTAACCACAATTATATAAGACGACCATGGTAAGGAAGACATGTCAATATTCAGAAATTCTTTTTTCATGGAAATTACCTCAACAACCCAAGCATTGACCTTTAAGAACAAACATCTTCGTCAATTCATTAACAGAAAAAACAAAAACCTTAACATGGATGTTGGGTTCTCTAATAGTTTATTCAATCTTGAGAAGCACTGCTGGGAGATTTGTTTTTATGTGGTGGCTGGCATGGTCTATACGGAGGACTGCAAACGAAGCGAGCTCCTTGCTCGGCTCGGTTCATTTAAATCAAGTCGAGTTCGAGCTCAATTGTTGGGCTCGTTCAGTAAACGAGTCGAGTTTAACACTCCAAAATTCGACTCATTTATAGAAGCTCATTAAGTAGTAAGCTCAACTCGTCTATGGCATGAATACATAGGGGTGTTTTTGCTTGCACTTTGTGTTAGCTTTGTTTCTTTTTTCTTCTTCTCATCCAATTTCCTATTGGATGTGTTTCTTTTTCTTCTAGGCTGGTCTTCAGTTGTTTCAAGCCCTTTTCCTCGATGTACCCTTATGAGTTCTCTACTCCATTGTTCCTTTGCCGACCAAAAAAAAAAAGGTCACGGCAGAGTTTGCTGTGCGCTTCATATGGATCTCATCCCAGGCCAATCCAAATTATTTATTTTGTCGCCTCATTGCGTAGGTAATGCTTGTACTAAATTAGATTGATCGGACATCAGTATCAACATGAATGTAATAAACATGTATTCTTAGAATCACACTAACGGTTAAATGTTTCAAAGCTATTGCATTTCGCTTATTTCTGTGCAAATATTTGATCAACTTAAGTTTTATAGCCACCATTAAAACTCCCCGGTGTTCTCAACTTTTTTGGAGCCACTAAAGATTCTACATGGTCGTTATATTTAGGGCCCCGAGATTAGTAGGGTGGCAAGCTCACTCTGAGACCTAGTTACTCCAAAAGAAAAGAGAAAAAAAAAAAAAAAACAGCTGCTCTTTGGGATCGGAATTATATAAGAAGACTGACTAAAAATCGGAAACGGGGCGGGTGCTGTGCACTTGAGTGCTATGCACCGTGCTGTGCACCCCTCGGCCGTTCGATTGTGCTTTGGACGGTTTGGATGTGTTTTGATTTCCGATAAAAGTAAATCAAAATTAAATTAAAATTTCCGAATGCATCCAGACCGTCCAAAACATGATCGGACGGCCGAAGAGTGCACAACACGGTGCATAGCACCCAGGTGCACAACACCCGCCCAAGTCCCTAAAAATCCTTGGGTCAAAATTCAGAAAGTGTTTTCTGTTTTCCTGGTAATTACCTCAACAACCCAAGCTTTGGCCGTTATAGGGTGCAGGGGTGCACCACAGGATTATAGTGCAGAATTTGGCCGGGGAATTTGGGCCGGCCAAAGTGTTTTTAAGGTTCAGATTTTGAATATCTTGCAAGATAATTTTATTTGTAAGATAATCCTGAAAATCTTCATTATTGAGAACACTTTCACCTTGTTTGGATGAGTTTTTGAGAATTGATCTTGAAAATCCCCTTGAAAACCCAAAACCTTCAGTGTGCTTTTCTGCCTTGTTTGGTGGTTTTTGAGAACCGATCTTGAAAACCCCTTTTGAAACTGAACAAGGGAGGATTTTCAAAATCCGGTTTGGAAACCCCAAACGAACAAACCCTTTAATTAGACTGCTCAAATTGAGCATTACGACCCTGGTCCTTGGTCCTACTCCTACATATACAATCCTGGGTCCTATACATACAATCATCGCGCTCGTTTCATAAACAGAAAAAACGGAAACCATACCTTCTCAACACACACACACTCTCTCTTTCAAACAGTTTTATCCTCTCATCGTACTCTCTCTCTCCATTCACACAGGGTCGTCCTCTCATCGTACTCACCATTTCATAATCTCTCAACTGTATCTTTATATCTTCATCGTACTTCGTATCTAAATCTTTCAACTGTATTGCTGTTGCTTTGATTACAACAAACCAATTTCTCTATTTAAATCTCCATCATCTTTATCTAACCAAGAAATCAAAACCTTAATCTCCTTCATACCCAATACCCTAATTTCTCTCACTCTGTTCTTGCCAATTTTCCATTACCGAAACCCTAAAGTTTGAAATTTTATTTTACTGCCCATTATACATTGAGAGAAATATATTAACCAAGAAATTAAAAAAAAAAAAAAAAACAGGGAAAAAACCCCTAATTTCTTCCATACCCAGTACTTAATCTCTCTCTGTTCTTATTTTTAAAGTGTAGAAACCCTAAAGTTCGGATTTTTATAATTCGAACTTTAGTGGGTCTGAATTATAGAGCCAATATACATGGATCTTCAACTGCTTCAGGAGGGATTGAGTTTCTCTAATAAAAAGAAGAAGTGGGTTGCTGCTCTAGCTTTATTTGGCTTTTCAACTTATAGTGCTCATAGCTGATTGTATTCAGACATTCGTGAGCACAGCAGTTTCTGTTTATCTAGACAAAACGATGCATACTAACGTCTACGATGATATGTTCTCTGGGCTTACCAATCCTAAACACCAAGCAAATGTGAGGGATTTTCTGGGTTCCATTTGTAATGGCGCAGTAGAAACATTAGTGAAAACGTCCCGCCAAGTATTTACCGACACAAAATCGGATGTAGACTCAAGCTCGAGCTCTTCTGGTTCTGTTGTTGAGCCAAAAGTCAAAAGCTCCACCGATGGGATTGAGAATTACGGGTTCATGAGAAGTGTTACATCCACATTGTCAGTCCCGAGCAATAAGAGGTTTGTGCTTGATGTTACTGGGAGGGTGACATTTGAAACTGTTATATCTCTGGTGGAGTTTTCCTTGTGGAAGCTATCTGATGGTTTGAAAAGAAGCCTTCATGTAGTTCATGGAGAGTGTGTCGAAACAGGCCTTCAAGTTATCAGATACGTTGGTGCTAAGTCCTGTGTTACTGTTACCATATGTCTTGCTTTGTATTTGCATATCCTTGGTTGTACCAGGGCTTTGTTGCCTGCTGAAATAAATTTTTAGTTTTGTGAATAAAAGAAAATCTGTATGCTGTCATGTAACGGAAATCTTATTGACATCAATTATTGAGAATGATTGTTCTTTGTATCTCCGTCTCTTCTAATGAACACGGAATATTTTGGCATGTACTTTTATCTGATAAAAGTTTTAGATTCTAGAAATAATCGCATTCATTCCTGAGCTGAATTGTGTGAACGGGATGCTTTCTGTGGTCAATGTTCATGGGCATTACCATTAAAAACCATCTAATCTAATATAGAAAGGAAAAACCCGTTTTTGTCCACTTTTTATGAGATTGTGTATAAATTTAAAATCCCTAGACTAACTCTACAGTTCGATTGACACAGCTTTCACATGAATAACTACACTGGTAAAGTGACAACCAAATACTTCATCTTCATGCTGTTGAATTGAAGCAATTAAATCCTCTCACGAAGTTTCCCCAATTTGAAAATTCATTGCAATTATCAGTTCCTTTGACACAAAACAGAAAATGGAAACCATCAATGTTAATCACGAGACTCCGAATTTCCAGCCCTAGAGAGGGAAACACCAATTTTAGGGAAGGAAATGAATGATTCAACAGCTTGATTCTTTATTCGATGGTTAACGATAGGGACTGGTTCTTTATTCAAGATGTTGTGTCCAAGGTTGGGCTTCTTTTTGTTTGAAAACGGTGTGCAATTTAGCCAGTTTGACTTAATAATTTTGTTCATTGCACACGCATCATGTGAGCTGATTCTTCTAGTTATTAAGAAAGATTACATTTTGCTAGTTGATATGAGTTCTGCAAGTGAATCAGTAGATTACATTTTGCTAGTTGATATAAATTCTGCAAGTGCATCAGTTTAGTGCATTGGGACGTATGAAAAGGATGCTTGAAGAGAACTTCAAACATTTGCATGCAAGAGTCATTTGATATTGGAAATCATCTGCAAACTGGAACATGCATGTCCGGATATCAGCCTTCATCAAGAAGCAACCTCTGGGGGAAATTGTTCAGAGTTGAAGAGAAGCGAGAAGTGGAAACTTAGCTTCCTGGTGCAGTAATACAGAGTATGCTGCATTTTTTTGGGTCATGCTGTTCTCTGTGCTCTAATTTGCGTAAGAATTTTCTGCATATCAGTACATCATTCACCAATATTGTTCATACTTTCAAGTGCATTTTGAAAAGTTGAGCTGTGGAACGAGAATCTCTGTCACTCTCATATCCATCATGATAATTCTGATGTACTGCACTAGTTATGTTCACTTTGTATGTGCAACGACCTAATGGAGTGGCTTTTTAGTTTTTACTGGTTTTCCTCGTTCATGTATAATGGACAGAGATCGTCTTGGAGAGTTTTCTAAGTAGTTTCACAGTACTAGACCCTCGCATCCGCGAAGCTTTTGTCACTTATAGAATCTTTTTTTATGAAGCTGTTTAGTTTATGGATTAGATCTCAAGTCTGGTGAAATCTGGGAAGTGAGGTGTGGGCTTGATTTGCTTGTTAAGAAGTAGCATGCTGGTACCCTGCACTTTGTGAGAGGCTTAAACTGGAGAGCAAATTTGTTCACTCTCGCGAGGGTGTACTCATTCTGTGGCTCCTATGACGAATCAAAATCGATCATTTTGTCTAGCGAGAATTTTAAAGAAAAATAAATGTAACTCTAGATGAAATAGTTACCTATATCTGATTGGGCTAAATTTTGTGTGGCCTCCTAACAAGTGAATTTGGACATAATGAATGATTTCGATCATCAAATTAGCATCCAGAATGAGTACACCCTCACCGAGGGTGACCAAAGCGATGGTGAACAAATTTGCTCTCCTTAGACTTCTGTCCCTCCTTCCAATCATCAAGGAATAACTCAAACAAGAGCTCAAAGGCCTTCTTCTTTCTATTGGTTCATAGTCCACACGGGGTTCTGGAATTGTTACTTTATGTTTCGGAGTCAATTGATCCCTCGATCAAGTCCTGACTATAAATATCTTAAGAAGAAAAACTAGAAATTGTTGGGGATAACTTCAGAGACCTAGTAAGAACATATCTGGCATCGAGGAGACTCAGAGCATGAAATACTGGACTGAGGGGGAGCTACCAATTTAACAACTTAGATACTATCCCTTAAACTGGAGTGTACATTTTTCTTTGGTGTTCGGGGGATTTCTGCAACAAAACATCCCTGTAGCTCCTCGGTTCTTAGAGGTTTGGGGGGCCACTGTTTCAGTGGTACTTTGAGAGCAGCCACGTTGTGCATATTGCCAAAGGTTAGGTCTGTCTCCAATCATCCCGCCCATACCCCCAATGATTGAGGACTAGATGAGTTATGTTATTGTTGTTGTTGTTGTCGTCTTGCGGATTTCATGAGTGGCTGATCATCAGCACACAGACAACAGGCCCAGTGAACCGTAATGCACAATCTACTAGGCCTTTGGTATGGGCCTGTCGTTGGGTCCAATTCATTTGCCTCTTAGATGTTGTATCGTTCCAATTTACTGTGCAATTTAATGGAGTCATATTTCATGTCTCTTCAACAAATCAAGGGGTAGACATTGTATTGCAACTTGCAAGTACAGTCTAGAACCAGAATCAAAAGCCGCAACTTTTCATGCACGTTCAACTAAAAAAAGGGTAGACGAAGGGGCGACCGGCATAACTACTTCCCCAAGCATGACATATAAGTTCAGTTGGGCTATTGATAGGAGAGTAATCATTTTTTTCGAGATGCGTTGATATTCTCCTTTTGAGCTCCTGACTCAGATTGACCATCTCGAAGCGTTGATATTCCCAAATTCCTATTTTTAGGTATATTTTGCATTTTTTTTATAGATATTCTTTAGAAAATTATAAATTTTTGATAATAATGATATTACGTTCGCCAAATGATATGATAATAACAACACTCGATATTAGTTTTTCAACTCATCAAAACCGTTCCATAGAAGCTCGAATGATTGGATTTGGTCATTAAAAAATCTTCAAACCAAAATATCTTTCATAATTCGGCCCCCTCCGATTTCGATTTCTTACTCCGCCACTAAGCAGCAGGTAGTCTGACTATAGTTAGTAGTACTATAGATTAGTTGGTAGCAGGTAGGGTGAACCTCAGGCTTCTACCATCCGACCAAGGCGTGAGCACAATGAGGCTGCTCTCACCAGGCATCTGGTTGAAAGAACTACTGCCGCAAGAGATCTCAATCCTGCGACTCATGAAAAAGGAACGGACACTTAAGCTTGTTCGTTTGGGGTTTCCAAACCGAGTTTTGAAAACCCTCCCTTGTTTGGTTTCAAAAGGGGTTTTCAAGACCGGTTCTCAAAAACCACCAAACAAGGCAGAAAAACACACTGATGCAAACTTTTGAAAACCACCAGGTTTTGGGTTTTCAAGACCGGTTCTCAAAAACCCATCCAAACAAGGTGTTAAGTTCGGCTACTTTGTCAGCTCGTCTACTATCAAAGCATATAGTTCCAGTTGCTCATTTTTGCTAGAAAGTATTTGGTCATTCGGTTGTATACACATTTTGAAATCAGGATACGTATCGTGTATCGATTTTCTTGATTTATAGTAAATCGTATTGGAATACGCATAGCATATCGTAAATACGTTAATCATAATTAATATACAATCGACAAGTATTTTTATCTACCAACACCAACAAATTGAGTTTATAAGTTGCAAAATTTCAACTATCTCAACTGGGATTATCAGATTGAGGTTTCCTGCTACCTTAGTAAATGACAGAAAAGAAAATCCCTAATAGTATTCTCCCAAAACACAATCGAAGTATGATTTTTCTTCTGTTGAAGTCCTACATTGAGGTTGGATATCTTTCAAATGGTTTGAGTGTCGCTCAAACAATTTAGATTAATGCATTTGACGTTCCACTTCTTATAATAATGTTTGAATTTCTTCCATTAAATAACCGTAGAATACATACTGAAACGAAATACGCATATATCGTAGGATATGCCTTTATATCGTAGGATTTCTATACAAAAATGATAGAAGAAGGGATACGTATCGTTTTCTTAAAAATACGTATATATCGTTGGATTTTAACAACAATTGTTGTACGTAGTAGCAATCTCACCAGGCTTATCTTAATTGCTCAAAATCTATACCCTCTCAAATCTTAAAATCTACAATGACTCTTCTATTACACATTAACTTAATTGACTACTAAACCTATAGTATGAACTTTTGATAAGAGTACGTTTTTACCCTTCTAAAACAAAGACTACTAAACCAAACCAAATCAATCCGAGTTTATGTCTCAATCAATTGGAGTCGGCTACATGAATTTTTTTCTTTCTATTGAGCTTTGTCAAGGACTACTTATTTACTTAAACTTAATAGGAGGCAAGTGTGTACTATTAAAGAATTTATGCTCTCTCTCTCTCTCTCTCTCAGGTGGAGAAAGGCAAGTGGGTACCCATGATGAGAGAGACACTTTAATCTTTGGGTCTCATCATTGTCTTTGGCCAATGTTTTTCTGCTACCCACATGAGCTTTATTCCTCAATTTTGTTAATATCCTCTCCACTATCACACACAACTTTCATCATTGTATGTCTCTGATAGCCTCTTTTATGCATTTTTTACAGTATAATACTCCATGAGCAAATGGAACGTCATTTTGTACTAATTCCAC
This sequence comes from Gaultheria prostrata, assembly GCA_036023075.1. Lineage (NCBI taxonomy): Eukaryota > Viridiplantae > Streptophyta > Magnoliopsida > Ericales > Ericaceae > Gaultheria > Gaultheria prostrata. Next base: position 9,406 of record JAXBDA010002584.1, on the reverse strand, counting down.
AATGCTTTCTTATGATGAGTTTGCCCTTCTTTTTTCACAAAAAGATCATCCCATTATCAAACAAAACGATTATAACGGACTCAAAAGGTTCGGAATACAAAAAACAGAAACAAAATAACAATACAAAAAAGCCTTAAAAAAATATAGCGTCGAGGACGGACTCATCAGACACACTTGTGAAGGAGGGTGGTGTGACCAAATCTACATCGTCTGAAGCTCGTTCTCGCCGTAGGCTGAAGGACCAACACCGGATCCACTGTAGACGCCGCCATCATCGCTAGTGGAGAGCTCCAAAAATCCGTTGGCAAGGCCAACTGGATCGAAGAGCCAAAATCCGCCATCGTTGGCCCTTATGTTGCACCACTATTTTCTATTTTCTTTCGCTTTCTAGTTGTCTATATGTTTTAATAGGATTGACAAACAACTAACTCTAGAGGCCAATAGAGATTTATTCAGTCATTTACTTCAAAATCTTTGTCATTAATTGAGTGGATGTATGTTGACCCGAACATAAAATTGTAAAAAAAAAAAAAAACGAACATATAACAAGCGATAAGTGACAATATGACTCTACACCACACGTGACGGGAAACTATAATTCTGAAGCCAAATTGTGTTGTTTGCAGGCGAAGTGAATATACAGTGCTCCTGGAGCACCGACACACTCTTTGCGGTGGAACCTACACCAATGTATTATAGAGGCTACACACGCGGAAGATCATGGGTTAGGTCTTTCTTTCTTCTTTTTAGCGTTCAAGCAGTCTCCTAGGCCCTATAATTATGTGCAACTCTGTCAATTTCTTGCAATTTTTCTATTGATTTCCTATCTTGTTTTAAAGTTTTTGGCTGTGCAATGTCCCATGAATTGTTTATTATTCCACGCTAGTAATCATTCAAATCATCAGGGGCATTGTTGGAAATAACCCACCTAATCATCTGCATCTTTTCTTTTAGCAAAAGTTTTAAAAGCCTAAGACAACTTAAAAACTGCTCCCACTACTTTCTTTCTCTGCATCTCACTTCTTGGAATATTACCAACTCATGGCAGCTACCACATCCACCAGTTGCACAACCTTCTTCAACCTTAGATCCAATCCGGGAGAGCCAAGGGTCCGGTCCTCGCAAGGCCACGGCTCACCGGGATGTGGGAAACTTGATGGGATGGCCATGTGGCTAGTCAATGGTGTAGCGAGCGCGTTTTTCGCTTCCTTAGAACGCTGTTCTTGCATCCGTATCGCCACCGAGGATGATGGTGATGATGCCAACGACTTGCCGTTGATATTTAATGACGGAAACCATGCTGGCTCCGTTAGCCGGAGGAGGAGGACTGGCAAAGGAAAGAGGGGAGGGGCTGCCATGGAGGATTACTAAATGAAATGAATTTGCAAATTTATATTCTGTTTTGGTAAGTTGTATTATGAGGTCATTTGGAATTGTGTGAGTTTGCTGCTTTGATGGGAAATGGATGATTATGGGTTATGTTTACTCTCTAACTATGTATCCTTACTCTTGCAAAATCTAAACAATTCCAAATCATATTTCTTTTTTTTGGCTACAGTGATGGAGTTAGTGGGTTAGATGTTAGTAAGTTATTACTACAGGTCGATGTTGCTCTATTAACTCGAACCGAAAAGACGTTAGTAAGGTATTACTACAGGTCGATGTTGTTCTATCAACTCAAACCTGAGATCTCTCCTATGAGCGCTAAGGTCCCCTCCACGACCACTTGGTCTAGCTTCTCATGACTTGTGTGTGGACTAAATTTAGTGTTCCGGCCCCCTTCCAAATCTTGATATTTTTACATTGAATCCTTTACAATTGGACCAATATGGTTCGTTGTCGTTTGGTAATAATTTTATCAATTCTGTCACATTTATTGTTTTGCACAAAATGGATAAATCCATCTATTGTCATATCGATACATCGCTCTCTGTTCAATGATGCCATAACATGTGGCTTAATGGCATCTGGTTCGTTATATGGCATAAACACCTCTTAAGTTCTTAAGTTCGAATCCTCGTAAAGACGATTTAGTATTGCGATCCCTTACCAACTAGACATATTTTCAGTTCCTTTGTGATCCTTGTTTAACTCATTGGAATTGAAACTTTGAGCATCAGTGGTCTTGTTTTTGCCAGTTGTTTGAACACACTTGAATATTGGACAAATATGGTGTCCAAGTTACTCAAAAACAACAATGCTATGGGTACACCACATGCACACCAACTCATCTAGATCGTCCAAACGCTTTTTTCAACGTTCCAGATTTAAAGTGCTCTATTACCGATCAAAGAGCTCTATTACCGATAATAGAACACTTTAAAACTGGAACGTCGAAAAAAGCATTTGGACGGTTCGGATGAGGTGGTGTGCATAGTGTACCCAAATCATTTTTTACTCAAAAAATTGATATGAAAATGTAGTTAAAGTGAGCATGGACTAAAGGCACTTTGAGTATTTTTAAAAATTTTGGTACTTTTTCAAGATTTTGAAATGATGCTGTCATTTGAGTAATCATAGTGACCACTAGCACATGTTTGCTTTAACTTTTTTGTTTTTCTCCTAAAGGACAGTCAACAGCAAGGAATCCTAAGAAGGGCAACGCACTTGTTAATTAAAAGTAAATGGTATCAATGGGGGAGTAGTTTCCTTGCATTGTGCCTTGATCTCTGTTTTCACCCACCTAACTTTGTACTAGTGCTATTTTTCAAATCTGATGATTTATTCTACCTGAAACCTACGGCTGCAAACGAGTCAAGCATCATTAAAAATTAGCCTAGTTTGAGCTACACTCGAACTTGAGTTGAGCCCAAAAGTAACTCTCTTTACTTTCTCTCAGTGAAGTTCCTATATAGGAATATTTTTTTAAAAAGCTCTCGATTCAAAAGTAATTTCTCGAGTAAGATGAATGTTCGACGTCGGCTCCATACCCTGGGCTATCTTAGGTATGGAAGAAACAAAAGAATGACAAATTGAGAATTGAAAGGGTCTTTGAGCCAAGAAAGCGAAGACAAATGTACTTTTCTCGTCCCGTTCCGGGAGAAGACATAGGTTCCTTTTCACCTTTCTTGGTTCACATTTTTGGGGGTTGGTCATCCCTTTACTCCATCGGCTTAGGAAGGCAATGGTGGGATGGGATCTCAGTCACTGAGTGTCGCTCAGTTACTCCATTGTATGCTCAAGCTCGGCTCCTAGAGTACCAAGGTGTTCAACTTATTTTCTATACTAAATGAGCCTGCATAAACAAGTTTTTTTTTTGGCCAAATGAGAGAATTGATATACTCCATCAAAGCCAGTATACAAGGGATACAGTTTCAAATCATAAATAAGTTGAGTCTCTACAAACGAGTCAAGCTTTTCATCACAAGATTAAGCAAAAAAGTAAAGATTCCAATTGGGCCCATGGTTTAGTTTGACTAATTGATCAGCATCAATATCCCAGTGGATTTGGAGACTTCCAAATAAAAGGGAAATGTTTCTCAAAATTTTAGATCCACAATCAGGGTCGCTCTCGACTTTTCAAGGGCCCAAAGTGAAAAATAAAGATGGAGCCAGTCCATACCATAGAATTCTCTTCAGGGATATCAGGAACAAAATCACAAGGAGTATGCTGGCATATCTGTTCCTTGTTCTAGGCCACCTCCAACTGCCATTTTGGATAATATCTGAAACTTTAGCATCCAAAACACTTCCAAAATCAGAGCAAACTCCATTTCTTAAGAGAGCTGGCCAATGTTCAAGTTTTATCGCTATAATTTATTTCAGAGATGAAAGTCTAGATTCGGCCAAATCGTCATCAAGAATCCAACCATAGAAACCTTCCAACAGTGGGTCGGTTCTGTACCTTGCTAACTTCAAGGGCAGATTTGATGACATAGTTGGCAAAAGGGTCTTGAAGCAACTGTTCAAAGTGAGGCACAGTGAGCAATTCAATGATGATTTTTGGCCGGCTCCCTTCGCAACATTTTAGGATTTTTTCAACCACATGACTGCTGAATTTTTGCATTGAAAGGTACACATAGTGGACTTCAAACTGAGACATCAAGCAGACAGCTGTTGAAGGGATCTTAAGCTCTATAACATACTGCACAACATAATTCCTGAGTTCACTAAACATTTTCTTGTATCCATTCTCACGTCCAACGTGATAGATGGGAGCTTTCAAAATCCACTGCCACCTTTGGGCCAGTTTTTACAAAACAATTACTTCCATGCTGCCACCTTTGGGCCAACAAATCAAGGATGATACCTTTGGGCCAACAAATCAAGGATGATACCACAGATAATGTAAGGAGCTTAGGATCTCACAACACATGACTGACAAAAATGACAGGGTAACAACCAAACAAGCTCATTTACAAAGCTTTAGTTAGTGTATCTCGATACGAGGATAACTCTCCTTTTAACTTTTGTCAGCTTCAATCCAAAAACTTACTTTTAGTTTTTGCCTTCAAAACGTGGTCCAATGATGATGAACCGGATCAGAGCCGTTATGGTTATAGTGGTGGACCTGGTGGTCCTTGTTGACCTAGCTCTTCATGCACAAAGAGCCGCTTCCGATTGCCCCACTGCAAGAACAAGTTAGACGACATTGGGGGTGGGCGTCGGGTTATTTCGTGTCATTTTCGTGTTATGTATCAGAATCTTATTTATAAATTCCTATAATATTTTTCAACTTACCAGATTTTCGTGTCATGTTTCGGGTCGTATCGGGTTCATGTTATCTTGTCACGTCAAAAAATACTACTTTTAGTTAAAATTTTATTTTTTTTACTTGACAGTTCCTCAAACTAATGTCTAATGTATACAATTACTCATAAAAATATTTATTTTTAGCTCAACTACATAGATTTATTTCAGTTTTTCGTGTCAGGCATGCCCACCCCTAGACGACATCATGTCTACCACCAACGACGAGATGGATCATGTCACGACCCAAACGCGTGGGTTAAGAGTCAATGACCGGACAGTGCGTTTAAGTCACCCTAGGCCTAATTAATAAAATAGTTAAGGAAAATTTATTTTAAAACCCCTTTAAGACTAACACATGCTTCTCAATGCTAAGTCCGGCAAACCATTTCCTTCACAAACAAACTTGTACCATATGCATCTTATTTATTTCACAAAATATCAGAGTTCTAAGTGCGGAATCAAAGGAAGTACTTAACACCCTTAATATATACATGGGCGTAGCCTGACCGGAACAAACCGGTTATTAAAACAAAGTTTACAAGTCCAAACAGTATTTTTCACACAAAAACCTATAAGCAAAAACAACTTCGGCTCGAGGCAAAGACAAGTACATCTACGGGTGCTGACATGAAAAATATGGTTTAAAAATTCCGTAAGCTAAAGCTCGTATGAAACACCGCATACCTTATAAACATGCAAATCATGGATTTAATCAATATTTCAGCAAAAGCGTAAACCATACTTTTCAGTTACTAAGCAATAAAAAGAAGATCTTAGTAACAGGATAATGAAGTTTTCCGTTCGTTCATAGAATGAAATTCAGCTTTTCAGGATGAAGCAGATAACCATCGTGACATTAAAATATCACATTTCATATTACTCGTCGACTTCGCACATCTTTCATGAACATGTTTCGACCAGAATAGAAGAGGAGCGACCTCAACAATAAAAGGGAATGACGTCAATCCATCGAGATACCTGGCCCGCATCTCCCACCCTTATAACACCAATCTGCTTTGTCAGTTTAACGTCCTCAAGCCCGGACACATGTTCAAATGTATCGACATTAAATAAGAAAAATATGACTTTGCCAAATTCATTTCACATTATCAATCAAAATCCATGATTTAATTTCAAAACATGGTTCTAAAATATTCCAGCAGATAAAAAACATTTCAAAAACAAACATGTAAACAAGATATGCGTGTCTCAAAGTTCATAATTAGAGGATTCTAAGATATTAGGAGTTGTATTGTCATCAGAGGGAAGTTCAGTTTAAAAGGTCTATTTATAAACTAAAAAAAAAAAAATCTATTAAGAAAACTTCGTTTGATGTTTGGATTTTATAAATTCCATAAACTGGTTTAAATATTTAGGCCTAGGGTGATCTAGACTCACTGGCCAGTCACTAGACCTTTAACCCCCGGGTTTGGGTCGTGACAGATCGGATCTCCCCGGCGGGTGAGTGGCTGTTTGGAGCAACCCGTTTTGGTGATCAAGTACTCCTGGTCTTTCTCAATTGTGGTTGCTGTTTTTTTGTCGTTTGATCGAATTGTGGTTGTTGTTGTTATTATTAGCAAAGATTGGTGGATGATATTGATTAAGAATCAAATTACTTGCATTAGTTCAACTTAGTGTGGCCTTTTTTTTATTATATAGATTAGTTAAATTTTATTTCTTTTTTTTTACACGTGGCGCTTTTTTTAACATGGTGCACACGTGGTGCCACATGTCGAGCCACATGGTTGATTTAACTGAGCCGTTAGAGCCAACTCAGCGATTTCCGTTTGGCATTTAACGGATTTGGACAGTGGAAGGGTCGATTGAATAACGGAGCTATAGTTTGGGAGGTAAATTGAAATTAAGCGAAGTTTGGGAGTGTTTGAGACATTGAGGTCAAAGTTGGGGTTTTTTTTGAAATTTTCCCCTCTTAATTTGTCTTGAATACTTTGCAATACATTACAAAATTATGGAAGAGATCCAGAGGTTTATAGAGCATTCGAGAGAACTCGAAATCAAAGAGAACCTCCTCAAAGATTTTAGAGAGCGGAAGTGCTAAACGAGAGTTTAGAGCGGGACTGAAGGATCCTAGTAAAGGATTATGATACCTGGGTATCAACTAGAGCACTGGTCTATGAGTGGGATCGCGCAGCTTCAAGTTTACTGTGTAGAGTTCCCAGGTTAGGTAAAAGAAATCCCAATATTATTAATCTAAACTGAAGATAATTGGGAAAATCAAAACTTAATATAGATGGTTTTGCAGCCATGTCTGTGTGCAAATGCAAGAAGGTGCAACAACGAACATATATACCGGAAAACCTCAATGGCTCAACCAGTCGAACAAAACAACCAACCAGTTAGCTACAGAAAGGTAAACAAAACTGGCAGGATCAAAGGCTAACATTTACAAAAATAAAAATAAAAATTCAGGACTATGTCTTGAGGACAGCTCCTGTAATCTTCCACCCTGATTTCGTACATGAAATCTCATGCCTCGTTGTGTAGGTTGTAGTATATGAATCGTTGTGCTCCAGGTGCGTCATGTCAGTTAGGCATGCTGACTCTTCAAGCGTTGCTTCCACAATGGCACGTCTCTGAGACATTTACACTGTCAATAGTAAAATTTTCAAGAATGTAGTCCCAGGACCAACCATGTCCAGCAATTTCTGCAGCACGGTCTTTCCAAATGTTTAGCATATTACCATCCAAGACCTGGCACCGTAATTTATAGATCATCAGAACTTCTGAAGATGTACATTTACTCCTGTCACAAAGTCGACTAAACAGCACTCAATGCACTTACAATGAAAGATGGAATTTCAACCAAACAATGAAGTTTAACTACCACGACTTATCTACAAATCAGGTGCATCACATATCTGTACAGAGGATAGATTCCTACATTTTTAGCTAAGGGTTTGGCCCAAGTTAAAAACACCTATTGGTGGCTACCCAACCTACTGTGTGATTGTATTTCATATATCAACTGCAGGATATCATGTATGTACACAATGCAGCACATATTTGAGAAAAAATAATTGCATCCCTTGCATACCCAAACTCCGCCTGTGATGTTCTTAAAGCCTTACCTTTAGATCGCAGCCGGTCCCAAGCCCGGATAAAGGAGGAGGGTTGTGCGTTAGGTAGCTGACAGCCGGCACGTAAAAAAAAAACCCGTCAGATCTCTATGACATGAATCCTAATCTTACAACGAGACATGCTAGGGCGTTCCCTTTAAGCGACGCGTTGTGCCTGCCTTCGGGTGCCTCGAAAAATGAGCAAAGGGCGCCGCACCGGCGCCCGGGTGTGGTGATAAGTGAGCGAGGGTTCCCGCGCGTGCCTGGATGAGCGCGGGTAAAGAAGCTAGCCCAGGACTATAGGATCCGCTTAGCAACCTGGAATATAGGGACTTTAACGGGTAAGACTAGGGAGCTCGTTGATACCATGATTAGGAGAAGGATTAGTATAGCTTGCCTTCAGGAGACTAAGTGGGTAGGGGAGAAGGCTAGAGAGATAGAGGATAGAGGGTATAAGCTATATTATACGGGTGTGGATAGACATAGAAATGGGGTAGGCATCGTAGTAGATAAACACCTTAAAGATTCGGTAGTCACAGTCACGAGGAAAAGAGATCGGATTATTTTAGTTAAGCTTGTGATTGGAGAGAGTATAGTTAATATTATTAGTGCTTACGCCCCCCAAGTAGGCTTGGATGACCTTACTAAAGAGATTTTTTGGGAGCAGATGGATGATGTGGTTCAAGAAATACCTTTTGGGGAGAAGCTATTTATTGGAGGTGATTTCAACGGTCATGTGGGAGTGCAGAAGCAAGGGTATGAGAAGGTACATGGTGGTTTTGGTTTTGGAGACCTAAATGAAGGTGGTAGGAGAATTTTGGATTTCGCGGTAGCTCTTGACCTTATAGTGGGGAATACTTGCTATAAGAAGCGTGAGGAACATTTAATTACCTTTAAGAGCGGGGCCAATAGAAGCCAAATCGACTACTTTCTTGCTAGAGGCGCGGATAGATTGTTATGTAAGGATTGCAAGGTCATTCCCGGAGAGTGTCTAGTGGCGCAACATAGACTTTTGGTGTTAGATATTGTTCTCAAGGGGAATAATAGACCGAGAAAGGAAACTAGAAGCCCACGGACTAAATGGTGGTTCCTAAGAGGGGAGAAATTAGAGGTGTTCAAGGAACGGATGTCCAAAGAAATGGAGTGGAGAATGGAAGGCGATAGTGATAGTATGTGGAAGACAATGGCTGACGGTATTAGAATAATATCGAAAGAAGTTCTTGGAGAGTCAAAGGGGAAATGTCCAATTTCTAGGGAGACGTGGTGGTGGAATGACGAGGTCCAAACCACGGTAAAAGCCAAGAAGGAATGCTTTAAGAAGTGGCAAAATGACCGAAATATGAAAAAATTTCAGCAGTACAAGCAGGCTAATAAGGAAGCTAAGAAAGCCGTTAGGGAGGCTAAGTTGAGAGCCTATGAGGATTTCTACGCTAAACTCGCTAGGAAAGATGGTGAAAGGAATATCTATAAACTAGCCAAGCTGAGAGAAAGGAAAGCTAGAGACTTCTCCCAAGTTAAGTGTATAAAAGGTAGCGATTCGGTGGTGCTGGTGAAAGATGAGGAGATCAGGGATAGGTGGAAGACGTATTTCGAGAAGTTGCTAAACGAGAAACATGAAGGAGGCTTTGGTGAGGAAG